>VXBA01004801.1:85609-116099 GCA_013399895.1 Serilophus lunatus | reverse complement strand
GGGCCCTGAAGGAACTGGCACAGGAAGGGGCTAAGCCACTATCCATAAGATTTGAGAAGTTGCACACGGCGGCCATGACACCCCGCGGCCGCCGTTCGGTTCCCGCGCCGCGCGCGCCCCGTAGTAACGGCCCCGCCCTGCGGGGGCCGGGCCCGGCCGTGAGGGGAGGGGGGCGGGGAGGGCCGGGTCCGCTCCTCGCTGACCCAAACCGAACCCCGGCCGTGGAAACCGGCTCCTCCCGCGTGCTCGCACCAGTTACTCTGGCAGGCTTAGTGCGGGATTGGTCCCCTAAAAGGGGCCTGTCCCAATGCTCGACCACCCGACTGCTTTGCCTGTCTCCTGCTGTCTCTCGGAGCTGGGGGCTCCAGAGGCTGGTGGAGGCGGTCCCTGGTTCTCAGCCGGTGGAGCATCGCAAGCACGTGCTCTCGAGGGCTAAGAACCCTAGCCGGACTCTTTCGAGAAATGGTTCAGATGGTGGCAGATGAGTTGCTGCTGCTCTGTCTGTGGGTGTTCCAATAGGGTCTCACCCTGGGGTTGTACAAACAGGGGAGGTCAACCAAGAAAAGTTTATTCTTCCAACGGTTTAATACCAACTCCAATAAAAGCTGTTTATTCTAACTCTATTCAGCTCTATCTAGTAACAATGCTATTAATTAGACACATCAACTGGGTGCCGACTCTGTCTCTCCAGGATGAGCGGGGTGCATGTTCAGGGCTGGGGCTGCAGGAGGCGGGTCAGTGCAGCCCTCGCGGTGGAAGATGCCTGTGGATCCCAGGCTGATCCTTTGGGCTTCTGAAGGGCCTTTCATCCATCTCTGCTGTATCTGGGCCTCTTCCTTTGAGAGCAGCTCTCCTCATGCACGTTTCCAGCAGCTGGGTGTGCTCTGTTGAAGCAGGGGTTATAGTAGTAGAGGATCTAAAATAGGCAAAGGAGAAGAGTTAATTGGCACCATCCCAAGACTGGAAAACCCCAAGCTACAAGAACTAGGACTCTGAATTGCAAAAGAGGAGCATGGATAAGGAAAAGGACTCTTAGGGAACCTCAAACTCAGGCTAAAGCCTTATGTGACCATTGTGTTCAGTCATCCCTGGGTCATCCCTAGGATTTTGCCCTCTGACAGCAGACCAATGTAGGATTTTCAAAAGCAGCACAACTGCTTTCAAATACCACTATTTTTCAGCAGCTTCAGTGCAGATATGAGCAGTCAGAAAATCCTGTGGTCCTTAGATGCATCTGCTCAGCGTTCAGCAGGTGCCACAGGAAGGTTTCAGATTTGGTACAGCAAGACACAGAGCTAAGATATTTGGAGAAATCAGGTTATGCTGAGTCTATCATTCCCTTTAATGAGTTCAGACTCAGCAGATCTCAGCAAACTGTGTCTTGTCTTCATTTCTAGTAGTCAGACTCATTCAAACCTGCCTGAGCAAGGCCTGAGAAGGAAATGGAAACCAGACCACTCACACTCACCTCCATCTCCTCTATCATAGACTCACATAATGGTTTGGATGTGGAGGGACCTTAAAGGCTATCTCGCTCCAAACCCCCTGCCTTGGGCAGGGGTGACACTCACTAGATCAGGTTGCTCAGGCAACCTGGCCTTTAACACTTTCAGAGACAGGGCATCCACAACCTCTCTCAAAGGCAACATATTCCAGTGCCTCATCATCCTATCCATTTCTTCATAACATCTGTTCTAAACCTCTTTGAATATAAAAACATTGCCCCTTGCCCTGTCACTCTCTGTTCATATGAAAAGTCCCTCTCCCTTCTTTTTATGACCCCCTTAAAAAAGTGGCTTTTCCACTTGTGCATGGCCCTCTATGGTGAAGTCTTTTTTGTAGTGAAGGCTCCTCTCTTCCCCAAGACTATCACAAGGGGTGGTTGCTGTGCAGAGCAGCTGCTATACCTGGCTGTGAGCAGAAAGTGCTGCTTCCTCTGCCAGGAATTCAGGCAGGGAGGCAGATCTCTGGTCATCCCGCTGCATTTTGGTGAATCCATAGAGATTCAGTCGTCAGATGAAACTTCTCATTTTCTGCATTTTAAAAACCTTCTGGGGTCCTTCCCTGCCCAGCACCTCCTCTTTGAAGAGTTCTTCATTGATTGCAACACATTTTCCACCCTCACTCCACCAAATGGACTGAAACTGGTCACTTTCCAGCATTTCCCAAAGCTTCTGTAGAAAGCGCAGGAAGGGGGGCTCTCCCTTCATGGCCATCTCCCTGCACTGCTTGGCCGTGTCTGCCAGTCAACAGCCAAAGGCCAACTGGCACCAACGGACTGCAGGTTCCAGTGGAACATTCAGATGTGTCACTGTGATGCCCATGCTGTGAGTGGAGACATCTCATTGGTGGTTGGCAGAGGGGAACAGCCCAAGGAGAAACTGCCAAAGGTCACTTGTTGCTTCTCCCTCCCAGAAGCCCTCAGTGGTGGGACTGCAGAGTCCATAGAGCTGTGCTGAACTGCTGTGGGCAAGGAGAGGCTGCACCCAGCAGTGGGTCCCCAGGGAGGAGCAGGGATGGCTGCAGTCTCGGGAATCCCAGTACCCTGTTTGGAAACTGTCCAGCTGGGCCTCTCTGGCACCTGCAGAAATGTCCTTCATCCTTCTCCCTGGGGCACTGCAATGCAGAAGCAGCAGCTCCAGTAGGAAGAATCCTTTTTCTGACATCCCCTGCCCCAGAGCAGCAGATATTCCCTGATGTCAACTCATTGTCCTTGCAAACTCCTCAAAAGGGATTGCACTTTGCTAACTATTGGATTTAAAGCCAGCTGGGAGAGATGGAGCAGAGGACACATTCGCTCTGTTTCTGGCAGGAGAAACAAAAGCAGTCTTGTTTGCTCCACCCATGAATTGCCCAACAATCAAGGGCTAGAGGAGTAAAGCCCAAGCCCCCACTCAAGCCATCCTCTAGTCAGAAGATGTTCTGGTTCACTTTATCTGAATCACTCCTGCTTTGTTCATAAATGCCTGGCCATGAACACATTCCTATGAATTGTTCTTCACAGGGAAGCCATCTGTCCTCCCTGCTGCACAGCACTCCTGCAGTAGACTGCTGGTTCAAGGGTGTTTGTGCGTCTGAAAAGCCTGCATTCCCCCTGCCCTTTGAGTTAGTGTGTCTGAAGAGATACATTCCTCCCTGAGACATGGCCTTTCTGCCCACATAGCTATGGATTTTGGATCTAGAAATCTGAAGAGCTTTCCAGCATTGCCTGACCTGCTACTCATTAAATTCTTTGGTATTTGAGTCTTAGCTTTTCTTTCTCTGCACGGAAATAAAATAGAACATATAAATGACGCTAAATATGCCCGAGTCACTAAGGAAGCCTTGTACAAACCATTTTGGAGAAATATAAAACCAGAAGCATGTGATTGCACTCCCCCTTATAAAAGCAGGAAATGGGAATGTTTGCTTTAATTGAAGGATTCCATCACCACCCAAATAAGCCCCAACCCACTGTCTAGATAATACACTTGGGAGCATCTATGGTAGCCATGGATGGCTGCTTTCCTGGCCAGGTCATCAGCCCTGGGGTGCCAGAAGCCCATTGGTGAGATACTGTCACCTGTGGCAGTCCTGGACATGTGTCAAAAGGAAAGGAATTAATGTGTATTCATGCCAAAGTCTTCGAGGAAAAGGGCTCTCAGGAACAACGGGCACACCTCGGGTCCAGCGGCGGAGGGGACAAGTCCGGTGACAGCCCCGTTGAGCCATTCAAACATTTTTGTAGCATTATCTGCCCTGGGTTTGGCCAGGGAGAAGCTGTCCCCCGGGGTCACTCCGGCTGGAGGGACTCCTGCCGTCCCTTCAGGTGGCCACCGGGGGGCATGCGGGGGCCTTCGAAAGCCTCCACTTGATAAAGAGGGAGAAACGAGCAGGAAAACCGGATAAAATGCAACATGATTTCAATAAAGATGACTCAGACCAAATCAGTCAACTTTGTAAAGGCTCTCGTAACTGGGTGAAAAAAAAAACCGCTGTGCTCTCCTCTTTCTAATGCCACTTCACTGCTTGTGACCTAGACATTATCTAGCCATTCCCAGCAAGTCCTTCCCTGAGCTTATTTTTATCACTGTGAATCAGAAAGAGACCAGACGCCCCAGGACCTGCCACCTCTGTCATATTGACAGAACCCTGCACTGCCAGCCCTGCCAGGGCTGTGGTCCCTGCACCCTGCAAAACAGCAAAGCTATTGCAGAATATCAGACCCACCCAGAATTCAGGTGAGTCGTTCACATGTGAAATTACAATTAACCTTTGACTTCGAGCTCAGTTCAGAAAGCCCTGAACTTCTCTCTTGAGTGAGTAGGTCTGAGTTTAGCAACTAAACTGAATGGTTACCACTGCTATATTACAAACTCCAGTTCTCACATGTCCTGTTAATACTTAAACTCCAGAGCACACCAGTCTCTACACTTACCTGGGCAGTTTTAAGAATATTTCAACTGAGAGACAGTGTGCAATGCTTCAGAGACCATGAGACTTTCTCTGGAAAAGCTTCTTAACAAGACCAGTGGTGGGAAGAAGTATTTGCCTTCTACAGAGGAAGCCCCAAGAGACGTGGAGTCAGTCAAAGCAATGCACACAAGCTAAGATGGAACCAGCAACTACACCCAGGTCTCCCAATTGCTAGCAGCACTCTCAGAACAAGGTCGTCCTTTCTCCATGACCACCATGATCCTGGCATGGGCCTTGCACAGCTGTTTTGTGCCCCACCCCCATAGGCCCTACAGGTGGAGGCAGAGGCCTTGAACAGCCAACCCTGCAGCACTTTGGCATGTGTCAAAATGACCGTCTGGGATGGGACAGCCAACCTGTTTTCGTCGCTGTCATCCAGAGAGCGCAGCAGGGACTTATGCAGTCTAAGCACATGGATACAAGGAGACAGAAAACGTAGACGAAAATTGGTAGCCCAGAGACCTGCTGTCCAACCTGCTCACTGGTGCTGCATGAGGCAGCTGTAGCCAGGTCAGGCACTGCAGAAGCAACCAGGTCCCCCAACCAGCTTAGCTGATGGCAGTGACACGGTCCCATCGCTTCCATGGGGAAAAGCTGCTTTACATCAGTTGAAGATGTAGCTTGCTGCCACATCAGTTATTTCCTCTTTTACTAATGTCTTTGTCCTCTCATGTGTGCCAAACCCAATTATTTATAGCCCACAATTTTTTTCTCCCACCTGCCTTTGTGCTTATTATCCTTTCTTACAGTTAAGAAAAAGACAGGAGAAAGAAAAATCTTTTCCTCAAATAAGTCTCTCTCTGACCTAAATGCAAATTTGTTCAAGCAAATTCAGAGAGCTTTGATCCTGCATAAGAAAGGAAAAGGAGGAGAACAGCCTCTGCTGCTATCACAATGGATCTTTACTGCGTAACAACCAGGCAATGGAGCAAAAGCCACGGGAGTTTAAAGAGGAAGCTCAGCCAAAGGTCACCTGGCTGCCCCAGGTGCTTATTATCAGAGCCTTGAAACCAGGGAGGAAAGTGATAGGAGCTGATTATAGCAACAACAGCTGACAGGGCTGGGAGTGCCCATCGCCTCTCCTCGGCTCTGGGCATACACAGGGTCTTTGCAGTTTTAAAGAACAGTTGTGCAAAGCCTGGGCTCTGGAGCTGCTTCAGCTACTGAGAGAAAATATTTGCCTCATATCTGAAGCATCTGGTGGGCACAGAGACAGAAAATTCCCTATTAATTGCAGTACCATATTTATTTGCTGCCTTGTCTTTGCAGGTGAACTGTAGTGCTTTCACTACTCAGCCATATAGCTGAAATGCTGAGGGGAAGGGTAACAAGGGGGCAGTGATACAGTGACACCAAGACATATGCTGGAACACAAGAGAAATACACTACTACTCCCTGTGTGAAGATACACAGTTCTTCAGCCATTCGGGAGAAGGGGAAGGAAGGGAACTCATACATGTCTACACTTTCCAGAACTGGCCTAAAGGAGGATTCAGGAGTGAGAACACCTGGCACACTGGATCCAGACAGAATCCCCTTAGCAGCCTTGTTGGCATCAACAATGTTTCTCTGACCACCTACATTGGTTGTAGCGTCTTAAAACATTGTAAGATATTAAAATCTGTTACAGAAATGTAGCTCAAACCCACCTTTAAAATATCTCTGCTATAGGTGGCTCCAGCTCTGTTGATCTTGCTGACCAAGGCCAGGCGGGTGCATTCAGTCCCTGAACTTTCTTTGCTGGTGCCTGCAGGGGTGAGATGAGTTCATAATTGCATCAACCCAGAACCCAAAGTGCACAGAGATTGGTACTAGGAAAATGCTAGCTGAGTTCACAGGAGCGAAGCTGAGACCTTTGGGACATGGAATTCCTCACTTGTGGGGTATGTGTCCAGCACCTACACCTAGGAGGGGCACTGCCACACAGACCCTGGTAATGCTGCAGAGCCCAGCACCACCCACCTACCAAACCATCGGTACTACCAGTGCTGGGGGAGCATGCTTCAGTTTCCATCTCTCCCCATTAGGCTGCTTTCCAATCAATATTGATCACTGGGCTGGATCACATTTGGCCTTGACTTTTAGGCCTATAATCATATGGAAAAATCCTTATTCCAAAATATCCCAAGTCCAGGTCCTCACTCTCCAAATTAGAGGAGGATATCAGTCTGCCCCTGCTGAAAGACATCGAATTTCCACTCAAGGTGTTTCATGGGAAGAGCTAAAAGGAAGAACATTCAGCCATGCCAAGAGCAAAGTGGGCAGGGGGACATCAACCTTCCCAAGAAACTCTAGCTGACAGCATTGAGTTTGGTCAGCACAGGCAAGCACAAAACTCTCTGGTCCTTCTTCTAAAACTCTACCTTCCCAACCAGGGGCCTTGCACCTCCTGAAGACCCAGGGTGTCTGGCTGCTCTCCTTCCCACATACCATTCCTACACACTGTGGAGAGGAACGACAGATCAATGTGACGAGGGCAGACCACAGAACAACCCCAAGTATTTACTGCATTTGATGCTTTTACATGCTGAAGGGAAAGATGCCTGTTTGCAAACCATCAGAGCAGCCCTGGTTCCAACCAGCATTAACTCTGTGGCACCCACCTGATCATCTCCCCTGCAGCACTTTCCTCTCTGTCAAAAGACTGTAGTTACTAAAGCCAGACCCTTCTGCAGTGAATTGAACTGCATGAGGGGACAACAGTTCTTTGTATTTTTAAGCCAGTTTCACACAGGTAGAACCAGAGAGTGAATGTGGCCCACTGCCCACTAAACCCCCAGACCAGTCACTTCCTTGCAAAGATCATTGGCCTTTCCAGCATCTCACAGAGGTACCTGGCTGCCCTTCTGTCCAATGCCAACAGCTCAGCCTTTGTTGCACCTCTTGCTACTACCATGACATTTCCACATGCTTGTGGGGGGACATCTGTCTTGCTAAAGCCAGTAAAGGACAAATGGGAACATTAAAGCCACAGAACTAGACAAGAAGTGTTTTTCCACTGTTTAAACAGGACAGGACAACTGGAAAAGGTTTATTGTTGAAACAGTTTATTACAAACTGTATTAGGCTCTATCTATAACTAATTATATTAGACTTCATCCTGTACTCCAGCTGGCTCTAGAAGCATGGGAACAGCTGCCAGTGGGCATGGGTGGGCTTCAGTAGGCAGCTGCATATTCCTACAGACTGACCCTCTGGGCTTCTGGAGAGCCCTTTCATCCAACTCTGCTGCACCTGAAGTTCTCCGTTTGAGAGAAGCTCTCCTCATGCACATTTCCAGCAGCTGGGGATGTGCTCTGTTGAAGCAGGGGTTATAGTAGTAGAGGATCTAAAATAGGCAAAGGAGAAGAGTTAATTGGCACCATCCCAAGACTGGAAAACCCCAAGCTACAAGAACTAGGACTCTGAATTGCAAAAGAGGAGCATGGATAAGGGATAGTATTCTGAGGGCTGTATGGAACTTAAAGCTCAAGCTGAAGTGTTACATGATGGTTGTGTTCAGTCATTGCAACCCCTGGGTTTTTGCCCTCTAGGAGCAAAGCAGTGTAGGATTTTCAAAAGCAAAATACCACTCTTTCTCAGCAGTCTGTGTGGATATGAGCAGTCAGGTAATCCTGTGGTCCTTGGGTGCATCTGCTCAGCATTTGGCGTGTGCTGCAAGATAGTGTTAGACATGACACAGCAAGACACAGAGCTAAGATATTTGGAGAAATCAGGCTATGCTGAGTTTGTCTTTCTCATTAATAGGTTCAAATTCAGCAGATCTCACCAAACAGTATCTTATCTATATTTCTAGTACTCAGAAGACTCACTCAAACCTGCCTGGTTATGGAGTGAGAAGGAAATGAAAATCAGACAGCTCACTCCTACCTCCACTTCCTCCATGGTGAGGCCTTATTTGTAGTGAAGTTCCCTCTCTTCCCCAAGACTATCCCAAGCATAGATTGCTGTGCAGAGCAGCTGCTATACCTGGCTGTGAGCAGAAAGTGCTGCTTCCTCTGCCAGGAATTCAGGCAGGGAGGCAGATCTCTGGACATCCCTCTGTATTTTGGTAAATCCATAGAGGTTCAGCTGGCGAATAACACTTCTCATTCTCTGTGTGTAAAAAATCCGCTGGTGTCTTCCCCTGCCCAGCACCTCCTCTTTGAAGAGTTCTTCATTGATTGCAACACATTTTCCACCCTCACTCCACCAAATGGACTGAAACTGGTCACTTTCCAGCATTTCCCAAAGCTTCTGTGGAAAGGAGAGGGGTAAAAATCGATTGTCTTTGCCCATACTCTCATTGGAAACAGGAGGGCCTTGTTGGGTCTTGTGTCTGTCACTGCCAGGTCTGATGTCCTGCTCCTCCTCCATGGCTTGTGTGGCAGTGTCACAGGGCACCCTTTTCCCCTGTCCTAGAAGGACAGGGCAAGCTGTGTCAGCTCACTGCCCCACTGCATCTGGAGTAGAAATGGGTGGTTTTGTAGGAACTGGCTCCCCTTTCTTTTGTCACAGGTGGGCTGATGTTTCCCTCATTGGCCATCACCCTGCACAGCCATACCTCATTCTGCTAGTCAGCAGCCAAAGGCAAATTGGCCATGGCTGACTGTGGGTTCCAATGGAATGTTCTGACATGTCATTGTGGTGCCCCTGCTGCAGCATGGGGACATCACAGGTGACATCTCAGTGGTGGTTGGCAGTGGTACCCTGGCAGAGGGGAACAGCCCAAGGAGAAACTGCCAAAGGCCACTTGTTGCTTCTCCCTCCCAGAAGCCCTCAGTGGTGGGACTGCAGAGTCCATAGAGCTGTGCTGAACTGCTGTGGGCAAGGAGAGGCTGCACCCAGCAGTGGGTCCCCAGGGAGGAGCAGGGATGGCTGCAGTCTCGGGAATCCCAGTACCCTGTTTGGAAACTGTCCAGCTGACCCTCTCTGGCACCTGCAGAAATGTCCTTGTGGCTGTCAAGGAGAAAGGCCAGCCCAGAGGACCAGTCCAGGGGACTGTACTGGACTCCACATGGAGAAGGTGGGAAAGCTCAGCCCTGGTGCCAAAAGTGGCAGTGGTGGTGTGCGAAGTGCAGCCTGGTGCGGTGCTGGAGGCCAACTGAGGCCTGGCTGCTGTGAGGTGGTGACAGAGATGGGGCAGCCCAGAAGTTCTCCAGCAGGGTTGGGAAGTGGGGAACCATTGCATCTCAGGGTGTGTGACATATGCCTATACAGGGACACACATTAGCAACTGGTTTCTTTACCTTAGCAAGTACAGAATTTCTGTGAGCAGACGCCTGTGTGTCCTGCAGTGGAGCTGGTGTGAACACCTCCTTCTTCATGTCAGCAGCAGTTCCCGGTGAAGGACGAAGGCCTTGGCAGCTTCCTGAGGAGCAGTTTTCCTCCAGGTTCTCCTTTTGCATCCCACTCTTGGCTTGTACCTTTCCAGCACTTGGGGATGGTCTGTCTTAAAGTTAGGGCTGTAATATATTCACAGGAGCTAAAAAGTACAAAGAAGGAGAGTTAGTTCAAGTGTGAAACACACAAATACATGAGAATTAAGACTTTTATTCTTAGACAAAAGCCAAACTTGATTACTGAAACAGACTTTTAAGGGTATTTGAACTCTCAAGCTTGGGCTGTACCAAATATTATAATACTGTTCCGTAAATTTATAACCAGCTCTGGGTTTTCACCTAAGAAATGCCCTGAGAAAGCAATGAAAGTGAGGACATTTATGGCTGAGGCTTATTTAATATGAACATCAGTGTGTCCCAGTAGTTCATGTGCAGAGGAACTGATGTACCTTGTAGGAGCTGGAGCAGCTTCCTTTTCTGCTGGAAATTCATCCCCGGAGTTAGATAAACTGGACACCTCTGGCAGTTCACACAGACCATGGAGATCGAGTTGATGAGGAAAACTTTTCATACTCTTCACGTCAAAAGCTCTTACAAGTCATCTTCTTACCAGCACTTTCTCCTTGAACATTTCTTCGCTGATGGTAATAAAGAATCCATCACTAGCCCACCAAATGGAATGAAACACATCTCTGTGAGTGATTTCCCAGAGCTGCTTGAGAAAGGAGAGGTCTTCAGTTTAGCTACTGCTCTCCTCTGGAGAAGTAGGATTATCTCTTTCAGTCAGTGTGTCATTGCTCCTACAATGAGGCAGAAGCTGAACCTGACAATTTAAAAAAAGGGAGGTACTACAGCTGCAGTTACAGCTGCAGGTACTACAGTTTGAGATGTGCTGCTTGGAGTCGTCCTGAGATATAGGAGAAGCTACTGTCTTCTGCAGCACTTCAAGCCTTCTCAGAAGAATTTATTTCCCACTGCAAGTCACCCAGCCCAGCATTTCTTGGTCAGGTTTACTCCTTCTTGAAGGGCAGACACATTCCTCTGCTTCTGCCTTTCAGCTCAATGCCAGGCCTGAAATGTGTCTGATAGACAATCCAAGACCTGTCAGGACCAAGCACATTCTTGTCTAGCACTGTACCTTGACCCATTGTACAAGACCCCTTTTTATCATCTCTCAGAGATGTGAGAAACAGCTGGAACCCAAGATCCATGAGAAGAAAGGACAGTGTATCAGGCATTTCAAAAATAGAAAGATCAGAAAGGTTAGGCTTCAACCAAGTGAGGCAGGCAAAGCCATAACCCCAGCCAGGAGGATGAGCAATGCAAACAGTGTATGCATGTATCTGAAGTAGAGATTTTTCCCTAGTCATAGCACAGGAATGTGTTTTAAGGAGCTGGCTTTTGGCCTTCTGTTTTGTTTACTCTTCCAAAGACAAAATCAAGAGTGATGCCATGCCTCACTTTATTGGAGCACAGAAGGAAGCATCTGGGAAGGGAAGGCAAAACATGACAAAGTCCAGACCAGTCTAAACAGAGACATGCACAGACCCCAGCCTGCTGAATATGTAGATATTTATCTACACAGCCAGCTACCACAGCTGAATGGAAAACACCTGCTGGGCTTCAGGATGCTCCAAGCAGCCAGGAAGAGAACAGAGGGAATATCACAATCAGCTGCCCCTCAGGATTTGCTTGATTTCTTTAATAACCACCACTGCACAGAAGGACCAGACCCTCCACTGATGTGAGCAGGCTCTACAGCCTCCACTATAGCTGCATTTATGCTTACTCAAGTTCAAGGGCTGTAAGGCCACTGCCCAGCTGTCAAGCTCCTGTTGACTTTCAGCCTGTGAAAGTAGAAACAGAAGAGCAGAATGAGGAAATGATCCACATAAGCTTGTTCTGTGTGAGGGACTTCCCTGGAGAACCAGCATGGGAAAGGTGCTGCCTGCCCAGAAAAGTGCCACGTGAAACCTAGAGAATGGCCAAGCACTGGTTCAAGCTGGGTGATTTGTTCACAGAAGCCAAGTGCAGGCAGTGACTGAATACTGTTATTATTAGAGCTGAGGTGCCAGGCCACTTGTTTCCAACTCCTGTTATTTTTATTACACATCTTTCAGTATTTTGTATTCACCTGAAGAGTGATGATGTCTGATTTCAGGAGGTAGGAGAACTTCATTCATAGTTTTGTTTTCCTAGTTATGCAGAATGGTCCTCATTGCAAACCTAGGTGCACCAAAAAGGCTCGTAAGGATGAGGCAGAGGGGAAGGACCTCGCTAAGTCAACTTCCTGAGCAATTAAGATTGGCAGCATTTAATTCTGTCAAAGAATTCCAAGGGTAATTATTCTAACCAGCAAAAATTTATTAGACATTGCAGAGGTACAGTACAGGACCAGCACAAGGAGGGACAGGCTATTGCATCTGCAACTACCCTTGACCTTCAGAGAAAAAAACTGTCTAGCACAACATGGCTGCCATAAATACTCACACCATGACAAAAGATATCAGAAATGCAAGTTGTTGACAGTACAAGGTACTTAGCCAAAGTGAAACTGTATGCCTTTCAAATTGGGAGAGTAAAGACTAGCAAGTTTTAGGACAGAGTGATACGCTATTCTAGAGGGTGGGAGAGTGCAACTGACATGCAACACAAAATACTGCTTTCTCAGAAGGAAGTTAATTTCCATATGACATAGCACTGTTTAACTCATTGCCAAGTTCTGGAACTAAACTAAGTAAGTTCATAAAAGAGTTAGAGCAAGGCAAAACGGGTTCACTAGCACTTTTATTCTTTTAACACCTTTTTTTTTAATTCCTGGGTTGTATTCTACGGCTCAGGAGATTGCCGGGAGCACAGTGCAAACCAGCATCTTCCCTTTGTGTCTGCTGTTAGCTGGATGGACATTTGTTCTGGCTCACTTGTCACATATAGTCAGCCAAGACTCAAGTATTTGAGGCTCAATGTTGTTTATGCAAAACAAAGCCTCGCTTGGCAGTGTGGGATTTTACAGTCATTTCTCAAAGTGTCTCATGTGTTTAGTTCCTCCTTCTGTTTCTTGTGAGCCTGAAAAAGGACAGGCCACCATCTCCAAAGAGGGCAGACACCTCTGCACAGGGCTGCTCTGCTTCTTGTTTGTAAAGTATTACAACACTGCACAAACAAATAGTCAAACCTCAGATGAAACAGACGTCTCAGATAAATCCTATGCATGGGATTAGTCACACTGATGTTGCAATCACTGGTGTCATGGATAAAAATGACTTAAAGAAGAGGAGGATGACAATTTTCTATCATGACTTATTTGCATTAATTATAAACAGAGATCCCCAGTTCTCTTAAGCTAGCCCAACAACTAGCTCCTACCTGTGTCCTGTTATCTTAGCTGAGGACTATGCTAGAGCAGATTTTCTTCAACATCTGAAGTGGGCTGCCGTGATCCTACAATTTCAACCAAACAGCAAAAGCATCATTTTACTATAAATGCTGAACTTATGTTTCTTGCACAGTCACAGGAACAAGATGCTATAAATATGTACCCACATCTTACCTCCTGATGTCATATTTACAAGGTAAAGTTTTCAGGTGCCAACCCCACCATAAGCTCTTACATAGGTGAAATCCATGTTCAGTGTGATTCAGCACTAAACACTGCCCCTGAGCTGAGCCTTGGTCACTGCTCTGCTGGTAATACCAGCATTCATAATGGGCCTCTGGCTTAGGCTGTGGAGAGGAAGCTCTAGCATTAAAAAATAAAACCACAAGTAACCACGTTAAATTCTTCTAAGTTAAACACACCTTTTATACAACTCCTTCCCAAGTGAAATGCAGGTGTATGGATATGATGCTCTTACAGCTTTTGACCTCAAGCTTTTATACAGCAGGCAAGGTGGAAAGATGATACAAAGCCCACACAAGCTAAACCACCTTTGCAGCAGGAAAATCAAATCCCCTACATAGTAAAAGCAACCAGAGACTTGGGTCACTGGGCTCAAACAACTGTCAGGTGGACAAACTGAGCTGTCTGAGTGGCTTTCTTAGGAGTGGATGATTACTTACACAGATTGTGCAACTCCTCTGCCTGTGCTCTGCAAACACAGCCTGATGTCCAAACACCTGTGTCTGTAACAGCCTCACTCTGTATGGATATTGTTTGCGTGCACTTTGTAAATAAACAAACAGTGACTCAGAACTGACGGCTTGGAGAAGCCCAGGGCAGGGGTTCTAGCACAGGCTAAGTCATCACCTTCCCATCTTGGGCAGAACAGGCCCAGCTGCAGCAGCGTAACTCCAGAGGCAGCAACCCTGCTGGCAAACCCCAACCCTTCTGCCTGTCCTTTCCCTGAGTAGCACCTTGCCTGAGGCAGAGCCCTGAGGCACCATGGTGGCATTGAGCCTACCTGGCACCAGCAGCCCTGGCCTGGCAGGGTATCTCACAAAGGTGGCCATTCACACCATATCCTCACCCAAAAACACCTCTTGCCCTCAGCATTTCATGTGCCATCCCACCCTCCAGATTGCTTCACTGAATGAGCAGCAGGCAAGTGAAAGAAAAGTCCAGAAGAGAGAGACAGAAATTAATGTTTAACCTTTGTCTGATTTACACTGCTGGTAAATAGTTGCAGGCAATCCAGAAATTTTTTCCACTCATTTAGCTTTTACTTTGTGAGCAACTTTGTTTCTTCTGCCATGCAAAGACCTCCATCAACAGCAGAGCTAAGGAAACCAGGTCCCTCATGGATTAAGTATTTGGATAGTTTCTGCATGTTTGGGTTTGGGTTTTTTCTCATGGCTACTATATGGTTCGAGTATGCTACATTGTGGTTTTTGTCAGCATATTGCAATGTGTCTACCAATGGTTTTTGTGGTTTCAGAGATCCTTTAGGAATCTTTAAGAGCTTCATTGTTCTTTGAGTTTTTCACTGAACTGAAGCATGGCCACTACGTTCAAAGCTGCAGGCAGGCAGGCAGCACAACCACAGCACAACCATGTGCCATCATGAAGTTCAACTTCAAATAGATGGAAAAGGGAGCCAGTAGCAAGTTGTATAATACTCTAGACAAAATTATTTAAAGCACAAGAGAACTGCAAAACCCAATCTGAAAAAGCATCAGATCAGAAAAATCTTGTTTGTAGGCTTGTCTCCTCAATTCCCAGAGACAGAGCCTGAACCTCCAAACCAAAGTGCTTGAACAGTCGTTGTCTAGAGACCAGATCTTCAGCCCTGAATGCCCAGAGAGTAGGGAAGCTCTTTAGTCCCAATCTTGTTCTCCTGTCACCAGTAGGAGCCAGCCACAACTGCCTGGCATAAACCCTCCTGTTACAAGAGGAAAGTCAGCCCTTTATCCTTGCAGCCCATCACCGTGCAGGACTGCCTGGTACCACTGGAGAAGCAGAGGCTGTATATAAATGGATGGTTGATTCATGCTGGGACACTGGGCCATTTTCTTGTCGTCCCCCCCCCCCCCAACACGATCTCACCCAGCACAAGAGAGCAGTGAAGCCAGTTCCCTGCATGGTCCCACTCCAATGGACGGAGCAACTGGAGACGTCAGAGGCTTATTGGAGGCTGTGATCATCAAGGCTTCAAGTGACCTCACTGCAGCACAAACAGCCAGGGTGCTTTACTTCTTCAAGCACCCTGTACTTTGAGATTAATTCAAATAAAAATTGTTCCACTTATAGGACAATTGAAGCTTGCAGGACAAGTAGCAGGTGGGACAACTACTTGCCAGCTGCCCAAATCATTATTAGAGACCCAGGCTGGTGTTTACAGACCATGTTCCAATACAGCTCTCCCACTGCCCGCCAAGTGTGGCAACATCTGAAGCTACAGTAACTGTTAAACTGTTGTTCGTGGTTTGGGTGCAAACCTTTGCTAAACAATATCAAGACTTATCTTGATATGAGCTGAGCAAAGTTGAGCAAATGGGAGATGTGCTCCTGCAACAGAAAGCTGTGCAGAGCCCCAGGCTGGGCATAGTGTTGCCAAAGTCTCAAGAGAAGAGGTCAAGTCCAAGGGGCACCTAACCTCATCTTTTATCCAGAGCAACACCAGACACTTTCCAAAGAGGTGTGAGAACCCCAGACTGCCTGCACAGGTCTCAACTTGTGCCCTCCAACACCTCAGAACTGGTCTATGTCTGGACAGCAATACCACATACTGGTCTATGTCTGGACAGCAACCATACTGGTCTATGTCTGGACAGCTTTCCCTCAGGAAAGTATTGCCGTTCATTACAATACCAGGTTGTCTTGCTTCCCATTTAAGAACCTGAGTTGGATACTTCATTTGGCTAAATTTATTACCTCACCAACTTCCAAAGACAATGAGAAACACACAAGTAACCTCAGTTAGCCAGTGGCTAAAATTATTTTCTCACAGCCCTATCATCCATAAGTTAGTCCCAGACAGCCAGAGATGCTGGGAACAAGAGATTCTCCCCAGCTACCACACAATACATATAATTCCTGGTTAGCTATTTATTGCCACCAATCATGCTGAGAACAGCACTGTGCCCTGTGACACAGTGGATTCAATTTATAATAAAACCAAAAAGAGAAAAAAACAGGGCAGCCTTGACAAGATCTGCTTGACTCATCCTTGTTGCTGTATTTAATATTGTTGGAGAATTGCTCCATGCAGAGAGCAATTTAGAAAAAGCTTGACGAGAAAAAGCTTGTGATGAGGAAAGCTTGTCTGCTTTTCTTTAGAGCAGCTGCATGCCTGCCCAGGACAGATGCACTTGTCACGTATGTCAAGAAGGCTCATGCATTCTGAAGGAGCAATTAATTCAATAAGCACACATTTATGAGACAGTTTCTAATCAAATCCTTCCTCCAAGCACAGACAACAGGCCATCCTCAATGCTCTCACCACAAGTACATGACAGCTCCAGCACTCTGCTGTCCCCAGCACACAGCAGCCTCATTCTGCAAGGACCCACCAAGCCAATGTGACAATCCCAGCCTCAGGGAACTCATCCCTGCTAACTCAGAAAATCTTGTGCTAGGAACATACCCTAATCCCACATCTTGACTAAGACTTCCAAGCTGTGGGCAGTAGATCACATGGCAGTGCCTCCAGCTAAGACACATGCCTGCTTGCCTACTTCCTTAACACTCTGCTCTGTGTGAGTGCACAAAGCATGGGGGATGTCCTTTTACTGTAGGTGAAAAAATGTCATTCTGTTCAAGATTTCATTGCTGTATTGCTTCCTGCACTGACTTCTCTCCTGACTACTGTGCTCTGCTAAGACAAGGACTGCCTACCCTTGGGTTAGACAGCACGAGATCTGGGATCCACAGAAACCTCTTCAGACATTAAAAATAACCATCAAGACACTGAAGAGGAAGGACAGTCCACTCACAGACAGTTACCCTTTTCTAACCAGCATAGCATACACTGGTATAAAGAGCAAAGGCTGTAGGGAGGCTGCATCTGAAACAGAGCAAGTAGCTCTGCAAGATCCTGTGTTCTGTGAAAAGGTCAGTGCACCTTCAAGGACAAGAGTCTTTACTGGGAGCCTCCTGCAACTGGAGAGGCTCAAAGCACCCAGCTTTAGCCTGGCTGAATGGGGAGGGGACCCAGCAAATACAAAGAAAGAGGCAGGCAGAGCCCTCTGCTCACTGCACAACCCACCTCCCCATATACCTTTTTGGCTAAAAACGCACCATGCTGAAATACCATTCTCTAGAGTAACAGTTATGAGATTGTATCACCTCACTTTAATACTAAGGAAGCCTCTGAGTGATTTTAGCTTCTCCCATCAAGCCTGGCTGTCTCAAAATCACCATTTCTACACATTTTGAAGGAATAGAGAAATCCATTGGTGAGCAGGTAGAGAGGGGAGCTACATTCCTACTCCTGCCAAGGGTAGGCTGCAGCTCTCTTCCAGCCAGCAGGCACACACAGACACTTTCTCAACTGGGAAGTAGCCAGGGCACAGGATGTCTCCCACCCAACTGCTGTTTATTAGAGGATTTGGGAGAGAAGTCAGGATAGTAACAGATATTAAGAGTTACTGCATGGGAGGCAAGTATGAGTGAAGTTGGACTTCACAAAATCTCTTGTGCACAGAGCAATTTGTCCCTTGCTTAGGTTACAGGAGCCAGGAGTTTATGCTAGGGGCTTTCTCTTTTCTCTGCTACAAGCATAGTGAAGCAGCCCCAGGGTAGTGGCACTGGCACAACACAGAGATGAATTTTGGTTCAGGTCCCAGTTATACTTCTGGCATTCAGAGGCGTTTGCTTGTTCTGTGTCCCCTTTTCACCCTGGCAGGACAGCTGTCTCCCAGCAGGGTCTGCTCCTCCAGCAACATGGCTCTGGTCTCTGCTGTGCAGACACATGACAAGGTAAAGACCAGCAGAAACCACCTCCTCTTTACCAAAACCAAGCCCTAAAAAGTTGATAAATTACAAACAAGCCCCAACCACTCGAGTCAAGTTCCTATTGCCTGCCTTAATGCACTGTTCCCCCATCACCAAGCAGACTGTGCTTGCTTTTAGGGTATCACACATCCCTTCAGCTACACAGCCTCCCCTCTCTGACTGCCCTGCCCAGGGTGGGTGGAAGAGAAACAGACCATGCTGCCTGCCACCTCCCTCAGGACAGCTTTCTCTGCTTTTCCAGAAAGAACTGTTCAGGGGAGGAACCCTATTAGATTTCTCTTACTTTTGAAATGGTTTTTCTTTTCCAGTTGATGCTGACCTACATAATAAGCAGGTCACTGGAGCACAAGGAATGTTTTTTGAGGCAGAGGAGAAAAGCCAAGCAGCTCCCCCACCGCGCAGGCTTCTGAGGACAGAGGGAAGTGCTGTTTCCCAGGGGTCCCACTCAACAGCCTCCTTCGTGCTCCTCCATCCAAAATCAGTGGGAGCTGCTGGCATCCCACTGGGAATGCAAGCAGAGCCAGAGCAGAACACTGAGCTAGTTAAGGACCAGATCCATGGGGGATCAATGGGAGCTTCAGGAACATAAACCTTCCTCACGTGAACAGTAAATATGCCATGTGCAGCCCCTGTGCACAAGGCTCTGAGCTCATGCAATGGCCCAGCCCTCCTCATAGGACTCAGTCCAGTAGGCAAGGCAAGCTCTCATCAAACGAGCAGCAAAGAGGGAACGAGGGAGCAGGAAGATGTAGAGGGACAAGTCCCCACCATGATCCCTGTGGTGCATCCCTCCCCAACTGAAGGAAGGACTGGCTTGCAGCAGGTCTGCAGACCACAGAAATACAGGACTGAGACATTCCCAGCTAGAACAGTGCTCTATCTGAATATCTGGGAGGCAAGAAGCAGGGTTAGAAGAGCTTGAACTCAATTTACTTGTCAAGTTCTAGTAACTTCTGCTTCTTTTTAGGGAGCATCCCTAAAGGCTTGCTACAATAAAGCACAAACTGGAAATCAGAAAGATTTAAGTAGCCAATAGAAGAGAGATCCTGGAATAACCTTTCAGTATCTGTATGATTTAAGACATGGCAGCATGGAACTGCACTCTCAAGATGTTGTCTCCAGCACCATCCTCCCTAATCTTGCAGCTGATCTTTCTCCTCACTCCCAAACAGGAGACAACCCTGTGTAAGCATATCTATTCCTCATACTGAGTGGTGCACTGCAAGCAGGAAGCAGCTTGTTATCTACCCACAGGTAAACCAGGGATCTATTAGAGAAATTAATGTAATGTGATCCTGCCTGGGGCTCAGAGTCAGTCCCAGATATATGGATATATGGAACAAGTAACCAGAGCAGGCAAGGGTAAGAAGCTCTCTCAAACAGCAGAGAGCTCCAGTAACAATAGTGCAAGTCTGGTAACTAGGTCACAGTTATGATCTTTAATTAATCCTGAAGAGACCCCATCTGCCATGGGGAACTTGATAGATAAGGTAGCTCATTAAGCAGAGAAGCAGGACAGGGGTAATGCCAGACCCCAGCCCAGCAGCAGCTGCTTTGCCCAGCCTGCTCTCTGCCAATCTTTGAGCCAGTAGACACACCAGGCTCTCCCCATCTCCCCCAAGGAAGCAACAGCAGCCCAGAGCCTGTTCACAAGCCACTGTCCAAACCATACTGACATAATCCATACTGACACAGGAGAGAAGTGAGATTGAAAATAGATCAGGACAGGCAGACATGAGGCTCCAGCAGAGGATCTGTACCAAATGCTGACAGAGTGCTGAACCCTGGCTCCCCACAGTGCTTCACCTGCAACTCTGCTGTTCTCCTCTACACCTCCCTGTGCTGGGGTTTGCTATCCCAAGTCACTTCTTCGCCCAACTCCTCTGAGAGAAACTAAGGAATACCAACTCCTCTGCTTGTGCTGCCTCAGCTTGCACAGACACAGTCACAGCCCTGAACAAAGTGCTGCAAAGGGGCATCAAGGCCAGTGGAGAAAAGGGCCTTACACTGCAGCTGACGTTAGGAGAAGTCACGTGCCAGCAGAGCCAGGTTGTTCCCTTGGCCATGACCATGACAGTGGGGAGCCCATCTGCCAGCAGGGAGGCACAGACTGACATGGCCATGGGTGACTGACACCTCAAAGAACAGTCTAGGTACATGTCATCTGCCCTGGCCTCTATAGCTGGCTGTGTTTTGTATCAACACATGATGCCTATGAATGTCTTGATCTGCCTAAATCCAATGGTGACAGGGAGATAAGCTGAGATAATGTCGATTGAGTTTTCAAGCTCCAATTCTGTTACATGAGCAATTAAAAAGCAGCCACCATCAGCAAAGATGGCAAAACCTAACAGGGCTTCTGAGGACTCAGCACAGAGCAGGAGCATTAAAAATAGTTGTTTCAAAGGGTGGGTGACTAATAAGCCCTAAACTGACAACTGCTAGGAGATGGGGGGGCAGCTAAGAACTAAAGCCATGTCTCTGGGGACCCTTATTAAGGTGTCACTTGTGCTAACACACCCAAAGGCATTGTATTCTGCAACATGCACAACTGACAGCACACCAGGGAGCAGACACAACTCCACACAATTAAATCAGAACAAGTAGAAAGGAGAAAAGCTGCCAAGTAAACATAAAACAGTATTTTACTCAAGGAAATTCTGAGTAGCAGAGCAATCATATTCACAGTATATGCACCATCACCATACACACACTGCTCTCCCTCATCCAAGTGCAGCTGGGTGAGGGACTACTGTGAGATCACTCCATGAAAACTAGGTCACTGGCTATCAAACACAAGAGACAATGCAAGGACTTCAGGGAAAATGTACTGAAATCACTTCTTCCAATTAAAACATGAGCTTAGGAAGCATCTCTAGTTTATTTGCTCTTGTAATCAGAGCTTTAAATCTCAATTACTTGCTCAAAATCTCATTGTCCTTCACAGACAGTGAAGCTGAAGTAAACACAGGAAAGGTTACTGCCTTTCTGAGACAGAAGTCCAGGGAGCTCATGCAGCACAGAGCAATCCATGGCCCCAAAGGCTCACAGGGGAACCCAGAGCTTGCCTCCATCACTCACCCACCAAAGAACAGCACAGCTGTTTGCTACGCCAAGCACCAGCCTCCTCTCTTTCTCCTCCCACCTAAGTGCAAGACCAGGCAGTATAAAGGCTCTGAAGACCTCCTGGATTTCAGCACTAGATAGTACAAGGATCCAGAGGGTTTGCACACCTTCAGACATTAGAGTTGATATCTCCTGTTTTGCAGCTGATATGGTGGCTGCCCCCTTCCCAGGTATCCCATCCTCCACTACAAAGTCTCACTCCTGCTCCAGGCTGCACAGAACGATCATAGAGCCTGGCCTAGTGTGTGTTGTCCAGCATAGCACCTCTCCCCAAAACCACTTCTTCCAAGATATTGTTGCCTCAAGATTCAGCCTGTAAAAAACACCCCTACCTCACACCCACTTGGACAGAGATTGTTCAGCACGCTCCATCAGAGGCAGAAGAATTAACTTTTAACTATTGAATGGGCTGGGAAAAAAACATTGCAAGGCAACTCAACCTCCTCTCTACTTGTTAAACACTGAAATAGTATGTCATCTGTGCTATATTTGCAAACTTCAAAATGCCAAACAACAGAAATACAAAACTGTCATCAGGGCTTTGGAGGAAGGAGTTCAGCCGCTGCCAGCAAAAGCCTTGTGCAATGGAGCTAATCTGAAAGTTTGTTGGTGCTACTGACGGCTGGAGAGGATCGGTTACCCTTCGCCCTAAATCACCTCCCCACCCAGAGCCACCACACCTCACTCTCATAGGGCTCAAGTACTTCCTCCCTATGTGATTGATCATCCTTATCAATGCATAGAAGGGTGTCTCAATTCAATGGCCTAAAAATGAATTATTTTTATTTTTTAATTAATGCATTATCAAATTTCACAGTGGTAACAAGATGTAACTTTTGCAGAACATGAATTCTGAATTGCTTTTTCAAGTTAAACTTTGAAGCAGAGACTTGTCAAGACTAGAGGTCTTTAAAAATTAAGATAGGAAGTAGAAGACTAAACCATCTCAACTACACTAGTTTTCCTAAAAGATGTGGGGTTGCTGCAGGAATCTTTGGGCTACAACTTGCAAGTCTGAAGTCTAGATTCTCTAATGTATATAAAAGCTCCATAAGATTAGCAGAGCTGTCTGTGAAACCACAGCACACAGGTCAACCACATGATCCATCTCTAGTGCTCAGCCAGCAATAACCCTCCACTCTCTCTTGCTTTGCTCTTACAGGAAATGTGACATAAGAAACTGGGCACAGAAGTAAAAAGAATGACTTAACCTTAGGTTTGTATTTTTGCCATTTCAGTCTTAACTTCTCAGCTGATCTACTTCAACTTTTTTATTATGCAATGTTTGCATTTCCATCTCTTTCTAGGACAATGCCAGAATCAGTTTTCCGTGCCCTGGGCTGGGACAATATGCATTTCTAAGATTAAGAGGAGGGATTCCTGAAAAGATGTTAGAGGCTCCAGGTTCTTTACTACATCTCCTGGAGATACAATAGCAACACGTGTTCCAAGCTTTACTACCAACCCAAGCAGGTCTGCTCAGCACATCAAGTCAGAGACAGCTCTCTCCTTTGAGTCCTCTAGCCCTCAGATCTCAGCTGTAATGGTGTTCAAAGCAGCTGCAGAACCATCAGGTCAAATAAACCACATGCAGCCAAGGCTGCCAGCAGGGTCACAGCACCCCAGGAAACCTCCCATTCCAGCTGTCCTGGCATCCTCACTCACACTCCTCCTGGTACCGCCTGTGCTGCTTGGCAGGCAGAGAGATCCGGGAGCCTTGGAAGCAGATCCCAGAGCTTTGTACGACTGAGGCTGTTTGGAAGACAGTGCATACAGAGCACTTGCCAGATTTTTGAAGAGTTCAGTACAAAGGCAAACAAGGAATGGAAACCTCATCTGCTCCAATAATCTCAATACATCAGAGTTTCTCTGATCTGCAGCTCCTAAGTTTGGATTTGGAGACATGATGTGCTAATTTCCTCTCTTAATATTTCAGCACAGACCCTGTCTTCCTTATTGCTGACACTCTTCTCATTTTAATACCTTATCTCCACCCTCTAATTTTATCTATAATCTTTAGAGCATAAGGAGAAATAGTATATCTTGCACCTTAAAGGTTAAGCAACAACAGCTATTGCAAAACAACATAACAAACCCCACTGACAGAATGCACCAACACACTGGGAGGTGAAAACATTTGGAGCTGGACACCAAGAGGGCTGTAAGCTCATCCTTCCAGCTTTCTGCTGTGCACACAGGCTATGGTGTTATGCACACTCTCCCATTAACAGGAGTGGGTTTGGCCCTGTGATGTTTCATACCCCCTGCTACCACACACTTCCATGCTATTCTCATGTCTGAAACACCTCCACTTAAAGATGAGGCATCCTTCTGCTCTACTGCTTGGCCATTTCCATCTGAACCCTTTGGATTGTTTCTTTGAAGGAATGAATTCTGACTATACAACTACAGCAACTAACATTAACTCTAACACCTAAGTGTAAAAGTATAACATTTTCCTGACCATTGTGGGAAACAACAAAAGATCAAAACTCCTTTATACTTTCCTCACTTTATTGCTTGCTTTCTCCAAGACAGTTCTTAAAACTGTCTCAAGGCCAGCAGTATCTAATGCTATGAAATAGCTGGATAAGAAAAGCCACCCAGTTAAGAGAGTTCTGTTGCCTCACTGGGTACTCATTCATGGGATAACACCCACATGGGAACGCCCAGCTTGGGTCTAGTCAGGAGGGGGATTTTCCCCCACCTTCTCACGTCATCAGCAGGTATTTCATTATGAAATGCTTCTCCTCACTTAACTGAATTATTGAGCCTTGCAGAAGAAATTATGTTACCAGATGCGTAAAAGAAGAATAAAGGTTTGCTGAGAAAAACCACAACAACCAGCCCTGTTAGAAGATGTACTGTGCCTACAACAGACATTTTGAGGTGACAGTCTTAAAATGCCATCATTTCACCCATCCAGAAGATATCAGACACTACTAGGACTCGACTGGATGCTTTTATCCCTATTTCCAGGCTGAAAAGGCAATCTTGTACTGTTATACCTGGGAACAGAAAGGCAGCATATATAGCTGCAGGAAACAGTGCTGATTAAAAATTTGGAATATAGTTGGAGAATGTCCGTTTTGACAAAAAACCCTACACCAATTTATGCAAAGGATTTAACTTACTGTGTCAAACTGAGTCAGGGGTAACTGGGCACTTTTACTATGGTACTGCCTCGTCAGGTGTCCATGGTGGGCCAATGGGACAGGCAGACAAGTCAGAGAGATGACTTTCTAGTCACAGTTTAATTCTAGGCAGCAAATCCCCACCCAGTCCCTCACTTACTTCCCTGCCTCAGTAGGATGAGGAAGATAATCAGAAGGGAAGAAGTGCAAAAACCTGTGGGTTGAGATAAAGACAATTTAATAACTAAAAAAAGAGGACAAGAACAACAGAGAGAGTAGAAAAAAAAACATTAAACCCAAGAAAACCAAGTGATGCAAAAGAAAACAAATGCTTACCATCAGTGATGTGCAGCCAATCCCTGAGCTATGGCTGCCCCAGCCAACCTCCACCCTCCCAGTTTTATTGCCGAGTTTGATGTCATATGGTGAGGAACATCCCTTTGCTCATTTAGGGTCATCCCCTCCCAGCTTCTTGTGCACCCCCAGCCTGGGGGTGGCTGGGGCTGGGGGGCCAGTGTGAGAAACAGAAAGGCCCTTGATGCTGCACAAGCACTGTTCAGCAATGACTAAAACATCCCTGTGTTATCAACAGTGTTTTCATCACAAATCCGAAGCACAGCCCCACACAAGCTGCTGTGAACAAAACTGACTCTATCCCAGCCAAAACCAGCACATTTTTAGAGGTCAAGGGGCAGAGAATGAGGTATTCCCTTGATGTCTAGCAATCTGCTGCTTAAGAGAAAACTCCTTGACATTGACAATGTTTTAAGAGAGACAGCCTACAGACTCCAGCACAGCATTTTTCACTGCTGTGAGTTGATTTCTTGTTTTTAAGACCTTCGACAATCCCGCTTCTTCTTCAACTTCTACCTTTCTGCCAATGCCCCAAGTAACACAGATAGGAGCAGCAGTAGGGGCTCACTAGAGCTGCCTGGTTTAGCAAAGATGTTTTACTGCAACAACATGACGAGTGTCTCTCTGGGCCTGAAGCGTTTAAACTCAGACAAAGAGGAGGCACCACTTCTCTCCTCTATTAGCTGTCCTTCCTATCTAGGAAGGAGCAGGCTATCTACTGAAATCCTTTCTGGGAACCCCAGTTACAGATACCTATAGAGCTCTGAGTAAAGAGCCAAGTCCTTTCCCCATCCCCTCACACAGGAAGCACTCAGATTCACATTTCCTAGAGTATCCTCGATCTCTTCGGACTATACAGACAGTTCAGGTTCCAAAACTGGATGCAGAAGGTGCTGTCTCAGCCTGAGTACCTCATGAGGAGAAACAAGGGCTGAGATAAGCAAAAAAGAAAATCACAGGCTGAATACTAGAAATAACTGTAACTAAAAATATACTGTTTGGGGTCCACTGGTTCTTTCCAAGAGGAGGAAAACTATGTGAGAGAGAAGGAAATGAGGGTGTGAATACAAGCCACAGCAAGTGCAGCAAAGCTCCCAGTAGCTGGAAGGATTAGTGTATCATTTCCTGCTGTGTACTGCACAAAGCAAGACAAACTCGATGATGTAAGATGAGAAAAAATACTATTGTGTGATTTTCCACATCTGAAGCAACTGGAGAGACGTCAGGGAGATATTTGGGGGTTAAGATAACCCACTGCTGGATGTGTTAATCAGTGGGCTGTAGACTGCAGCAGCTCTAGTATGGGGTGGTGCCCTTCAGTAGGAGGGCAAGGTACCTTGTATGAGGGTGGCAACAGCTTCTGCTGTCCAGGCAGAGCCTGAGTCACGTCCCCTTTGCCAAGAGACCAAACTCCTCCGCTTCAATGGGCAGCTCCTGGGGCCTGGCACATACAACTCACACTTGTTTGTAGGAGATGGGGTATGAAACTTGCCTGGTCCACGTGGATGAAACAGGGGTGCTGCTCAGCCACCCTGCAACACGTGCCTTCAGCATTCAGCAGCTTCTCCAGCTTGGAAACATTCTCTATTAACCAGAGGGTCCTTGAAAGAAATGAGAATGCCTGTTCTGTCATGGAGAGAAGACACTGGCTTCAAATCAGGAAAATGTGTTAAAAGAAATTCAGCATGGTAAGAACTGTCACTATGCAGCTACTATTGCAACCCTTGAATTTTGCCTTAAAAGGTAAATAAACTAAGTCCTCTTTAAGAACTGTCTCAGGGCCGGAGGTGGAAGTTCTCAGATCTAAGCCTGGAATTTGAGTCTGGATTAAATCCAGATGTCAGGATCACACCCACTCCCTTGGAAAATTCAGATCTCAATATAGACAGTGGCTTGTGCATGGGGAAGGGGAATTGTTTTTCTGTCTCGCCCTCTCTGACACTGACTGGATGGGAAAAAATTAGGAGTATGTGGAGCTCTAACTTCAGAAGTGGGCAAAAGGGATTAACTGTTGCTAATTACATACAATTACAGGCTTTCGTTCAGACAGGCTGAGAGCACAGGGGCTCTCAGTCTTCTGCTGAAGTATCTAAATGATCTCTTCAAAGCACAAAATTCATTAAAATCCTATGAAATGAGCTACCTGCAGGCAGGTGCAAGGACAGATGAACACTACAAACCTGTGAATCAAGATCTGTTTCCAGGAATACTGGGGCAAAACATCCTTGGGAGAAGAGGGATGGAAGGATTGAAAGCAACTTACACCGGAGTGCTAAACCAGTAATGTAGAAAGCAACTATCTCTACCAGCAACTCTTCACAGATAACTGCAGAAACCAACTTGACCTTATGGCCAGGGATATTTTTTCCCCATTTGAATTTCTGTATGGGAAGCACTCTATGGCTTCTCATCCACCTCCTAAACTGCTAGAATTTAACCTTTTTTTTGCTCCTTCTTGCTACTTATTTAGCAGAGAAATGGACAAATCATCAGAACAGGATGGGCTTTAGAAAACCAAAATCCCAGATGCTCTCAGGGTAGCTGAGAATATTCCCTCTCCTTTCCCAGCAGCACACGGGCCTTTCAGGCAGCTGAGCTTCCTCTGCTTAATCCATCTGGTACATAGCACCTCAGGAACCAGCTCCAAAAGCTGCTCCAAAACACAGGTATAGGAAGGAACTACCCACCCTCCAACCTAAACTTGGTCATTGTCAGCTGAATAAATTCATTCTCACCAATGCTACTTCCTCAGTTTAAACCATTTCCCTCCTTTATTCCATGCTACTCTGCCCTTCCCATATTCCCAGGCGGCAACAGTTTCTCCCCTGCCTGCTGTACCTGCTGTCTCTCCAGTCAGCTGCCTAAGCCTGCCTCCTCTCTCAGGATGGGCTCCATCTTTCCCCTTGGGCTGTCACCAGCCCTGTTGCAGACTGAAGTCCTCCTGGCAAAGAGCATTTGGATGGCACTTCATGCCAGTTTCTCCTGAGCTCTGTAGGATGGCAGTAATACATCACCACAATTAACATCCTTAAACGCCATTTAATTAATCTACTGAAGCCCTAAGAAATTTTAATTAACGGCAGCTTTATTAGTATTTACTTCACCTTCACCACGTAAGCTCTGGCAGTATTTCCAAAGGGACGAACTGGCAGAGCAGGTGACCCTCTTCCCCTGACTTCTCCCCGCTCTGCTGGTCCCAGAGCTCCCAGCCAGCTCTGTGCACTGACAAGGACACGTTCCTTCAGCAAACCTCCAAGATGGGGGTCAAGCAAATGTCACTCCATTGCTCTGCGCAATTCCTGTCGTGTACAAGGTTAAATAAATTCACCGAAACCAAACTTTAAAGGAGCGCTACTGTGGTGTTTGATTAGCAGCACAGATTGTAGGGAAGCCTGACAGGAAAGCTGAGAGTTCTGCCTCATTTGGAGATCTCTGTATCGTAGCCAAGGTCGTTGTGTCTCAGCTGCCAACCTTGAATGATGTTTGCGTGAAAAGCAGATGCTCTTCAGGCTTCACATGCACTCCTGAATACAAACCCACAACTTCCTGAATTCCAGCAAGAGAGCAGACTAATGCACTTCATCCCTCAGCCCGGCAAAATGGCAAGATGCTGCTGTAAAGATTACCTGGATAAAGAAGGATTATCAGATTTTTTTGGGATCAAACCTGCTGTGGCAGGTGTCCATGCAGACGAGCTCTGCAGCCTGTAGCAGCACTTTGCCAGCACCTTTGCACAACACCTTTCTCTGGTGCCTCTCACAACAAAACACGTGATCCCTCTGAGTGAAGTACCACGGATAATTAGTAAGGGAAAAACAGAAGAAGAAAAAATACTCCAAACATACAACTAATCAAGCATATATGGGTGTTGATTTCTGTTGTTAAATCTGCAGTTAATCCAAGGAGGGCAGGAGTGATCCCTTAGGTCCACACATGTTATTAACTCTGTGCTGTAAGGAAGCTCAGCAGCTATGGCAGAATGTCATGATGTTTCCTCAATTTTTAAAGTAACTGATGTGATACAAAGCTTCAGAGTAGGGAGTCAGATATTGCTGTTCAAGGGAACGGGGACAGCAGAAATCTGAAACATAGATCAGGCATCTTTAAACCTCTAGTGGTAATTAACTATTATTTTGCAAAATACCTGGGGCATGTAACACTAACTAAAGGCCAGTTGTGGGGAAAAAACAAAACTTGTTTTCATGAGCAACTGAACTAGTAATTTGAAACACTACCCTGGTATTACCAAATGACCAAGACTCCTGTTATCATAACTGCTGTACAGGCTCAGGTCAAATACCACAGCCTTACTTTAATAATTTATTTAGAGAACCAATTAAAACTAGCACACAACTAGTTTAACAATGCCCACCGATGGAAGCTGTTTAAGATCTGAGCATCAAAACCTGTCAAACAACGCTGTCTTAAATTTCTAAAAAGAAGCAAACTGTGCTTAAAACACACTTACTAAAACCTTACCAAAAAAAATTCCCATGCCCTGCCTTTTAAAGCTCCAGCTGTTTTTTTCCAGGGCTCCATGAGTTCTCCAGGGCAGAATTCTGTCCCATTTCCCACCTCAGTGACATGCTGGAGCTCACAGTGGGTCTGATGTTGGACCATATTTGAGGTTGCCTTCCTCCTGACTTTGTCAGATCCCAAAGTTTGTGTACTGCCAGCATCCTCAAAGCAAGTCAGTGATGAAGAGACGAGGGTCAGGCAAACATCCTGCTGGTCTTCCCCCCGCCCTCCAACAGAGGAGCTGTCTGAAGACTAATTTGTAATGTGTAAATATTGTGTACAATATTGTGAATATTGTAAATATTTTCTGAGTGCCTTTTATATCCAAACTTGTGTTCAGCAGCCACAGTCCTACACAGGCTTTGTATTTCTCTCATCACTCTGTAAAACCACCTCCTAGTAACTACATGTGACTACGTGCAAGGCACGAGTCAATAAAGGGGCTTTAAAAAAACCTTCTCCAAACTCCGTACCTGTTACAAAATCCACTCTTGCCTCAAAGTGCCTGAGACAGCTCTCAGCTCTGCCCAGATCCTGTCTTCCGTGAAACTGTTTCACGACATTGGGGAAGAAAATGCATCATAATTTCTCCTTCTCCATTCTTTGCACCCTTCAGCCGTCGGTATGTGCTTACGGGAAGTAGCACTACTGCAGTTTGAATGGCCAGACACACAAGGAGAGCTCCTTCTACCATTACCCACCCGTAAAAATTCTTTTAAGCAAATAAACTTTAACGCCCATTGCAAACCCGACGATGAAGGGCACAGCTTTACTCGTTGCTGTTGTTCTTTTTCTTTGAAAACCTGGCAGAAACGCAGCGGTGGAAATCTGAGCATCACCCACAGAGGAGTTGTCATTTCACACAAGCCGTGGGCAAAGTGAGGGGCTCAGGATCCCACCACCACCAGCGAGACCAACTGCATCCCGAGCTCCCCCGGCAGTCAGAGGTGTGTGGAAACACCGAGATGGCCTGAGCAGCGCTGCATTTCCCCACGCAGCTGACTCAAAGAACAGGCACAAACACAAACGCACGCACATAACCTGCTGTCCCGGGGTCAAGGGACTCCAGAACTTCTGGGAAAGCACCGCTGTATAAAGCCTGGGGCCGAGGGGAAACCCAGAGCGGCACTTCCCGCGTGGACCTTGCCCACAGAGCCCCCGGCCCCTCACACCCCCCCGCCAGGTCCTCC
>VXBA01004801.1:25869-85494 GCA_013399895.1 Serilophus lunatus | reverse complement strand
CACACCCCCGGCCCCTCCCGCCGTCCCCGCCACAGCCCCCAGGAGCCGCCCCCGCTCCCTCCCCGCGCCTGCGCCGCCGGAGCCCCACCGCGCCTGCGCAGCGCCCCCGGGGCTATAAAAGGCGGCGGTGCGGGACCGGAGCGCATCCCGGTGCTCGTCCCGTGTCCGTCCCGGTTCCCAGCATGGAGGCGGTGGTGCGGCGCTGCCCGTTCCTGGCCCGCGTCTCGCAGGCGTTCCTGCAGAAGGCCGGGCCGTCGCTGCTGCTGTACGCCCAGCATTGCCCGCGCATGATGGAGGCGGCCCCGCCGGCCGCCCGCGCCCTCGCCACGTCCTCCGCCCGCGGGCAGCAGGCGGAGGAGGAGACCCCCGCGGGCCGCCGCGGTGAGTACGGCACCGGGGCGGGGAAATAACGCGGACGGGGTGTGTGTCACGGGGGGAAACTTCTGGAATAGGCAGTGGTTGCTTAATCCTTAATGAAATTTGTGGCACAAGGCAGAGACCGGCCCGTCCTGCGAGGAGACCCGGGTGGGGATCCGGGGTCTCGGAGGGGGGTTCTCATGTTTCAGTGGCGCTTCATCCTACCCAGGAACAGTCCTTGGGGAGGTTCTGCCCCAGACACTCAGGGAAAAGAATTGAGGAAGGAATTCCTGGCAGCAGGGGAAGCTGCGTGACTGAAGTCCTCAAAAGAAAATCACGCAATCACTTAGGTTGGAAAAGACCCCTGAGATCGAGTCCAGCCTGTGGCTGGATGCTGCCATGTCAGCTAGACCGTGGCATTAAATGCCATGTCCGGTCTTCTCTTTCTCTTCCGAAGGGAAGGTTTAAGGAATGTCTTCCTCTCAAAGGGTATAGTGCTAGATCCTAGCTTCTTAAATCAGGTGTCCCTTGGCTGTCAGTGGGAGTCTGTGCTTGTATAAATAAAATGTGACTGCTCAGTTACATAGTTCTGAATGGGTTGTGCCAGAGTAATTGCAAAGGTAATGGATAGTAAAGCTTAAGTTGGTGTATTAAAATGATGAAGCTGAAGTGTTTCCTTTTTTCTGTCCCCACCTCAGAGGCCAAAAATGCCAAAGAGGTGGCCCAGCCGAATACAGATGGAGCCCAGCCTCCTACGGGCCACCCACCTGCCGGTGCTAGCCAGAGCTCTGCTACCAAATGCCCGTTCCTGGCAGCTCAGATGAATCACAAGAACAGCAATGTTTTCTGCAAAGCCAGCCTGGAACTCCAGGAGGACGTGCAGGAAATGCAGGCGGACAGGAAAGGTACGTGCTCCGTGCGCTGAAGCGGTGATTCCTTCCCAGAGCTTCTGGTGCCTGACTTGCCTCTAGAGTGTGCCAGGGCTGACAGTCACCACTGAAATGATAAGAATGGCCTTATAGGAGACTGCAGGACAGAGTGTCCCTGGGTGATTTTGGTGTGCGCTGTTTTGATGTGCTGCCAGGCTCCAGATGTGCGAGTCAAGCTGATACACTCAGACCCAAAGCAGATGCTTAGGACTGAATAGAGCCGGTATAGACAAAAGGTTTATATCCAAAGATGGAAGGAACTATGTTGAGACACCAGGCAAGTACCAGCACAAATCCAAGCTGGAAAGCAAGCACATGGTTTTGTGGTATGTATTTTGTGTTTATGGAACTAAAGGGTGTTGGCCGCCTTGCAGTCCCGATGCGGAAGGGCTGTCCTTCAAAGCAAGGAACTTTTCAGCAGTATCAGTAAAGCTTTGCTGCCTGTCTTGGGAAACTTGTTTTACTTTTCTGTTTGCTTTCTGTGACATAGTTTTTTAAAAAAAAAAAAAAAAAAAACCAACCCAAAAAACAAATCTGTGCGAGCAGAACAAAAAGGAAGGAGCTGACTGGAACTCTGCCTTCAGGAAGGTGTGTACCAGGCCTTTCAGATAAATGCTGTAGCTGTATACAGTGGTTTTCTGAGTCATGGTGAACCAAATGTGTTGTGAGGAAATTACATGTTGTATTTTGGTCGATTAGGAAGGTTAATCCATTGTGTTATCCAATGCAAATTTGTAAGCAAATAAAATAGTTGATCCTAACAGGTCCATGTGGTTTTGGGCATGTGCTTCCTAAAGATTGAGGAGTTAAGAGTTGCTTAAAATGTTTGCTTTGCTGAGCTCAACTTGCTTAATTTTGTTTCAAACCGATTAAACTCACTGGGATTAATTACATTGTCTATAGGTACGGAATTTGCCAAAATACCAACTACTTCCACAGTGAGGAATGTCGAGACTGAGGGAGAAGAGCAGAGTGGCTTGCTCAAGAAGTTTAAGGATATCATGCTGAAGCAAAGACCGGAAAGTGTCTCTCATCTGCTTCAGGATAACTTGCCAAAATGTAAGAATGTCTGGTAAAACCCTCACAGGGCCTGCCTGGTCTGTTGAGACTGTTTCTCTTGTGCTAAAGTGTCTGTCTCATTCCAGCTGTGTCCACCTTCCAGTATGATCAGTTCTTTGAGAAGAAGATAGATGAGAAGAAGAAGGATCACACCTACCGTGTGTTCAAGACGGTGAACCGGAAGGCACAGATCTTCCCCATGGCAGATGACTACACTGATTCCCTGGTCACCAAGAAAGAGGTGTCTGTGTGGTGCAGCAATGACTACCTGGGCATGAGCCGCCACCCTCGAGTCTGTGGAGCAGTTATGTGAGTAGTGCCACATTCTGAGGAGGCAGTTCCAGGCTATGTTGCCCTGCAGAAGCTTTTGTGGGAAGGCTTCTGGAGAATTGATTTCTGTACTGTGCTACATAAGCTGCTTCCGATATAATTCTTGGCATGCAGTTAAGCATTTGCTCTTCTCTTGAGTTGGGATAGGTAACAGTGTTTAGCTCCAGGGCTGCACTATACTCACTGATCACTGATTCTGCTCCTTGGAATTTCCTTAAAAGCCCCCCAAAAGTTACCACATAAACTGTATGGTATATTGTAGCTATACCTGGTCACTAACTTCTTACCTTACTGGATTCCTGAGTAGTGCAGGTTGTTCAAAGACCTAAGAGCTGCTTTTTGCAGCCAGTTCCTTTTTAGTACAGTCCTGATTACGTACGAGAATGTTTTAGCAATGATTCTTTATTCCTCTGTGTCACACAGTAATCCTAATGACTCTCTTTGGGCCCTCTTCAGGGATACGTTAAAGCAACATGGTGCTGGAGCAGGAGGCACAAGAAACATTTCAGGAACGAGTAAATTTCATGTTGACTTGGAAAAAGAACTAGCTGATCTTCATGGAAAAGATGCAGCACTGTTGTTCTCATCTTGCTTTGTAGCCAATGACTCCACTCTCTTCACTCTAGCTAAAATGCTGCCAGGTGAGACCTCTAACTGCACCCTCATTACCACAAAAATTCAGCCTTGGCCTAAGCTTTTGGGAGTGTGTTTTACAAATAGCTATCCAAAGTAAGGGTTTATCCTAATCCATCAAAGTATGGCTGGGTGCTGCTTTTAAGCCCATATATGCATTCATCATAAGTTGATCATAGCATCAGCCTACTGAGACTGAGATCTATGAGCTGGGAACTGCTGAAGGAATTAGACAATCAGTCTTCTGCTTTTATGTTTAAATTACACCTGAAGATGAGACAGGAAGAATTTAGTGTCCTGCCACTTGTGGATGTGAACTTCACTCTGTCATGTTAGGAGTTAGAGTTAGATAAAAGTATTAGTGACTTGAAAAAAATGTCTTCTGTATTTCCTCAAGCTCCAGTTTGTGTTAGTTTGAACACCTAAAATAAACCTTACATATTTTTCTTGCTTCATGATCTGTAACTTGCTCTTTTGATCAAAAGCGTTACTTTCTAGAACATGCTACCTTTGTTTCCTGAACTGTTCCCATACACAGAGCAATGCTAAGAATGAGTTCATGCTTTTATGCTTAGAAGTGTAACTGGGCTATTTCCTCAGGTTGTGAGATCTACTCTGATTCTGGAAACCATGCCTCCATGATCCAGGGGATCCGTAACAGCAGGGTGCCAAAACATATATTTCGGCATAATGATGTCAACCATCTTCGAGAACTATTGAAGAAGTCTGATCCATCTACCCCTAAAATTGTTGCATTTGAAACCGTTCACTCAATGGATGGTAAGTCGACATCAAAGCCTCCCCTCTGCTTCCAGTTAGTCCTCAGATCATCTGTATTTTAGACCTAAAAATGTACAGTGCTATGGGGGCTGTTTTGGGGTACTTCTGATCCTTATCCAAGCTACATACAGGAAATCCTACACTGCCAGTTGCTGCTTTGGTTCCTAGGTGCAGTCTGTCCTCTGGAAGAGCTGTGTGATGTGGCCCATGAGCACGGGGCCATCACTTTTGTGGATGAAGTGCACGCTGTGGGGCTGTATGGAGCTCGAGGTGGTGGCATAGGAGACCGGGATGGAGTCATGCACAAGATGGACATCATCTCTGGAACGCTTGGTATGCATGGCCTGGCACTGCTACAGGGGCTAAGACAGCAAAGCTTCTGAGCAGCCAAATTAAGTGGGTTAATGCAAAATCAGTCTATTCAAATGAACTTGCTAAGGGCTGTTGGGGGTAGGATTTTTCAAAAAGCCCAAAGGATTTAAGTGTGCCCCACAGTTTGAAAAGCTTCTGTTAAGCTACTTAGACTGTTTTACAAATCAGTTAAATTAAAACCCCAAACAATGGTACCTTAAGCAAGCTAGCAGAGTCCTCCAGTGGCATGTTATACAACTCAAGAATAAATTCAGGTGAGAATGCTAGTAGAGTAGCTCTCTATATTTAGTAGTACTTAGTTCTTTTATGTGAAATGGATCTAGGAACCCGAGATGAGGAGTTATGTAAAGTGATTTGGCAAGAACTGAAGCAACTGCTATTATCTGAGTAGAATGCAGGGTCAGGAGTAAGTTTACTGCTGCAAATTGGAAGGTTGTTAAAACAACTTTCAAAACACAAATAAAATTTACTAGGAAAGTTCACAGCTTTGGAACTTAAAATTTCAGACTACAGCCTAACAGGAACAGAAGCATTCACCAGACACCCTAGTCTGTCTGTGGCTCTGTTCTGCTATCTGAACATTTGGAAAGGAGAGCTGGTATCAACTACACAATCACAGTAACAGCCTTCTGTGCTCCTTAGGAGCATGGGCTATTTGTAGCATCTCTGGAACAGATTATTTTAAATCTGCTGAGAGACTTAGTGGTGATCGCTTGGGGTCACTGTTGAAACCTCTACTTGATGATTTGGCTTATAAAGTCTTCCCCAAAATTAAAACTTTAGTATTTGAGAGTCTTGAACTGTCCCTACTGTATAGTAACTAGATCCATGTTATCAAGATTGGCTTAAAAATAAAGCTGTACCATGTGCTGAGTAAATACAAGGTTAACAGAGGGTGCTGGAATTGTTGCCTACTGTGACTGCACTAAGCATGTAGTCAACCCATTCCTTCACCTGAAAGGCTCCAATACCTCAAGCCATTGTAATGGGTGGAAAGAGTAAGTTTCATTGCCTCTTTTTTTCCTTCAGGCAAAGCATTTGGGTGTGTAGGAGGATACATATCCAGTACAAGTTCTCTGATAGACACTGTTCGTTCCTATGCTGCTGGCTTTATTTTCACAACGTCCCTGCCCCCCATGCTCTTGGCTGGTGCCCTGGAGTCCGTCCGGACGCTGAAGAGCCCAGAGGGGCAGGTTCTGAGGCGTCAGCACCAACGCAACGTGAAGCTCATGAGACAGATGCTGATGGATGCAGGGCTTCCTGTGGTGCACTGCCCCAGTCACATCATTCCCATAAGGGTAGGTATTTAAGATACTGCTAACACGGGACTGTGGTGCCCATCTTGCTGTCCACAGTGACATTACATTTTCAGGTGTTAGTTATTACCTTCGCAAACTTCAAACTCATCCTAGTATTCAACAGTGATGTGCCCAGGAGTCTGGCTTAAGCTGAGCTCTGCCTGGTGCAAATGCTCTAAAGCAGTGTGTGAAAGTGTATGAAACCCACAACCTAAGAAAATAGGTAAACTGGTAATTAGCTAATAAAAAGATCTGGGGTATAAATAACTACATGCTTAGGCTGCAGGGCTGTGTTTTATGCCCAGAGGGCTCTACAGCACAAGCTTTCAGCCCTACCTTCTGACGTGTGTGTTATTAAGTGGCACAGAGGAGTCCAGCCCTGTTGGATTCCTGTGGCTATTTAAGTTAGGCTGACAGTTCTGCCACCTTGCATCTATTGGTTGATCTTGTAACTTAAAATGTTGAACTTTAGGTTGCAGATGCTGCTAAAAACACAGAGATCTGTGACAAGCTGATGAGCCAGCACAGCATCTATGTCCAGGCCATCAACTACCCAACGGTTCCCCGGGGAGAGGAGCTGCTACGTATCGCCCCCACACCTCACCACACCCCTCAGATGATGAGTTATTTTATCGGTGAGTGGGTTCTTGCATCAATGCAGTGAAGATAATGGCCTGTCTATGCAGTCTTTGTACTATACATGAGCCTGGGAAGCACCTAAGTTTGAGATGTCACCACTCAGACAGTGTCTTTCCCCTGCTATGGCATAGGAGCAGATACTTCTGCACTTAAACTGCTTTGAGTGTGACATGTGAAGGCCAGTGTACTGTGACCTAGAGCAGTATGCAAGGCCAGTGCAGACCTATACCCAGCTGGTTCTGTCACAGCCACCTCTGCCAGAGCTCTGCTCGTGCATTGTCCCAAACAATCTTCACACGTTTTGTGGAGCCTGAAGAAATCAGCTGTTCACAGCTGAGCTGTTACCTTGCCTTAAATCTTTCCAGGGAAAGTAGCTCCTTGATCCTATCAGGAGAGGTAGTATGAGGATAACTGAGACCTAGTTGCAGCCCAGTTGTCTCGAGGTAAATCATGTCAGGGTGCAATCCTATTATCTCTCCTCACTTGCTAGGAGAGGAAGTATGCTGACACTTCTGTTGCTTCTCTAAAGCAATCCACTCTCTTAAGCTTTGATCTTGGTGAACTTTTCTTAACAGAAAAACTGCTGACTACATGGAAGGATGTTGATCTGGAGCTGAAACCACACTCATCCGCTGAATGCAACTTCTGTAGAAGACCCCTACACTTTGAAGTGATGAGTGAAAGGGAAAGAGCCTACTTCAGTGGCATGAGCAAACTAGTATCTGTCAGTGCATGAAAGTAACAGTGTTAGTTGTATCCTTGTCTAATTCAAGTATCAACTCAGTAGCATTTTTTATTTGCTCAAGTGTTTTAATTGTAGTTGAAGCACTAAGCTCTGAAAATAAATTTCTAGAGCCACAATGCCCAGTTTCTGGCTTTGTTTTTCTGTGTACTTTCCATAACTGGAACTGAACTGGTGGGGGTGGGAGGGTATTTGGGAATAAAACGGTGCTCTACAGCTTTAGTGCCCTTCAGCTGAACTGCCTCTTCAATGACTGTGCCCAAAGGACTGCAGTAGTGCTTCCTGGGATGGGTTTATTTGTTATGAGAAGAGTAAATAGCTCCTCATAAGCTTCTTCCTGAAAGCTTCTGAAAACATGCAGATATAGTTCTACATGTGGACTAAAACTCAAGAGTGTACCACCTGATAAGTAATGTATAAGCATTTTGTACCCATTTTCTGGGAGAGGGGCAAGCATTTAGAATGGGTTTTGCTAGATGCTGTCTCCCTCTACTACCATCTTCTTTACAGTTTTGTTCATGAGCATTCCCCTTGGTTGCTCACTCTTAAAAGGAAAAACGTGTGCTTATGGGATTTAATAAGTGATATTTTCTGACTCCCTGGCAGAGAACCAATGTGCTGGGGTGGTAGTGACGGGGAAAGGAAGGTATGTTCACTGCAGGTGCTTGATGCTGGTTATCTCAGGCTGCCTGTGTCTCTAAGCCTGCAGGGGCTGCTCTCCAGGACTCTTAGAGGTAGACTTTGGTGTAAAAACTGTCAGCCAGCAACTTAATAATTCAGGTCTCTGACAAAAGGCATTGTAAGAGAACAACAGTATTGCCTTTGCAACCTTTCTGAAAACTTAGGCCTATTGTGCCTAGTTGCCATCTTATTTCATGCTTCCGTGAATAGCAAGGGAAGGCTTTGAACAGGGGGAAGTATTTTTATGGGTCAGAAGTAGAGGTCAATATTGGCATGAAGTCAGAGCAGAGCACTGAACTGCTTCCTTCATGTACAGGCATGTTCCAGTAACTGCTACGGTCACTTTCACGAGTCCCTGGCCAGTCACTCTGTTTTCTGGATGTAACAAGCCAACTTGGCAATGCTGTCACACTCACATGTTATATACTATGAGGCTCCCTCCCTTCGGGGATCCATTATAACATCACAAATAGCCATGTGCTGGGAAGACAGAAGCCCAAGTTACAGTAAAGCATCAGTTCTATCAACTGGAAGTCATCACATGTTTAAGCATGCACACTGCTATTTTCAGAAGAGTTCTTATAAAACATTTGACTTCCCAAGCAACCAAGCTACTTTCAAAGTGCCCTTTGCTAGCCAAGGGGTCACTGCCTCTGCCACATGCGGGTGTTTTGTAGGAGGGCAGGTGTGACCTTGCCTTCTCCCAAGCAGTTTATGGCACAAGACTCAATGACTATGCACCTCCTTCAGAGAACTCTTTATTTATTAGGTTATATTACTGCACTAGCTTGAGACATGAAATAAAGCCACAGATCTTACATCAACCTCTCCTAGGACAGTGTCCCAAGCATGATAACATACCTACAATGTCATTCCAAACTGGCAACAATCAGTGATCAGCTGTAAGCAATCAATGTGTGGGAGATAAGACCTGCTGACTCACATAAAGTCATACTTGCATAGTTTCTTGCATTTCTGGTTTCTTCATCAAAGCTTCCAGAATTGGCCCAGTGCATTTTACATAGCAGCTAATAAGCCCAGTTTTTCTCCCTAGTTTTTGTTATCAGCTACTCAACACTTTGTACCACTGAGGAGAAGAAATAAAACACGGAAAAGAACTAGCTATTAGAAATCTCAAAATTTTTTCAAATTAATCACAGGAGAGAACCAAACCCCAAGGACTCAAAGCTGGCAATCTTTGAAGTCACAGGAGCGCAACTAACCTTTGTATGTGGCAGTCCATACCTCCACACCCCTTAACATTGACTGTGACAAGTTACCTTTTGGCACTGTTGCTGGCAAGCAGAAGTGTGAAAGCAGAACCAGGATACAGCAAGAGGCCAGCTGAAGTCTATCAGCTGCAAAAGAAAGACAAATCTAATGACACATAAAAAGGATAAATTTTTCCCAATGAGTAGGATAAAGAATGAAAATATAAACACATATTGTTTCCCAGCAAATAAAACTTGAATTGTGGGTTGCATAAGTAAGAATAGTTATGTAAGCTTTAGCTTAGTTCCTGGAAAAATAATAGAGGAAGTAATCAGTAAAACATGTTTAAGTCCAGACAATGGCAGTAGCAGAGCAAGGAATCCAGAATGCAGCCATAAATCCGTGGCTAATATTTGTCTGGGGCATAAATAATCCATCTAGTTGAACATTGCATAGCTGTAAACTCCAACCCTCCTCCATTTCTCAAACTATTTACACAACAGAAAAACCATAGGTGGTACAGGGGCAGCAAAACCATCCCAACTGCAAGCAAGACCGTGGGTTACCTATTTCTGGGAGGAGGCAGGAGCTGGGTGCTCTTCCTAATACAGACAGGAGCATTATTAACACCAGTAAACTCGTAGATCTGATATCCCTGCTGCTTTGCACCTGTTCTTGGGTACATCACGCACCAAAAGCCCAACACAAGGTAGCCCCCAGCCCAGAACTGCTATCCCAGCACCAGCATGGCTGGGCTTTCAGCTATTTAGGAATCTGTGTGCCCCAGCTACCTTCTGTACTGATTCCAAATACTCAGCATCAGCAGGTTAGATCAGGCACCCTTTCCTCTACCCACACCCCCAGTCTTGCAAAGCCCAGGGAGGCATTTGATCCCAAATATACTTACCTCTCTCAGGTAAATAACCTCTCACTCCATGCTGCTCCTACATTCTCCTCTCTGCCATTCCCTGAACAGGACTTTGGGCAGGACACAGAGCTCTTGAGAGGGCCAGGGCTCATCTCCCTTTCCCGTGGGTACTTGGGATTTCATGGTCCAGGTGCCCTCCACCCAACCCTCTCAATTCACACATTCAGCTCACATCCAGGTGTTAACTCTTTTGCAGCTCCTCTGCTTCAGCCCTCGGGGGAGCATAAGCCGAAGGAGTTATCTGCTCTGAGATTTTGTCCTTTTCCATCTGTGAATCCCATACAGAAAAGCATTGTTGTCTTACCGTTTCCCCTGTGGCTCATTTGCTGTAGAGCCCATGAACCTTTTTGTATGAGAGTCCTAAAAGTCCCTGAGCACTATGGGGGTATCCAACCACAGCCCCCTGCAGCTCCCCTCTCTGAAGCTGGCTGTGCCCTGCTGCTCCCTGCCCAGACAGGCAAATGTCACCATGGGGTGGCTTTGTCCCCTGGCACAAGTGGCACAAGTCACTTCTGACAAAATGTGTGTTTCCCTTGCCTCAAACCCCAGAGCTTTTGCTATGCAGCACAGGAGAGTTTTAACTCAAACCTTAAGAAAAAGAGAGGCTGTTGCTTGCATGAGCCCTCATGTGTGCTGGGTGTAGGGACACGTGGTCAGAAGGCAACCACCAGGTTTGTGAGTGCTTTAATTGCCCTCAGCAATTGCTTGGTGTGGAGCTGGCATTGGCTTTGTAACCCACATTCCAAAGGGAACCCAGCACTCTGCCTGCCAGTTGTTCAGCTCCTCTCCTCCTGCACTGCTTCAGCACCCTCTTGTCCCACTCTGTCTATTCTACCCTGCTAATTTTCAACCAAAATTATCCAGGGGCGAGCTGTGAATTGGTCTGAATCCTGGCAAGCCTTCCAAAAACAAACAGGAAAGTGCGGGACAGGAAAGCAGGAGGATGGCACGAGGGAGTGGAGGGCTGCAGAGCCAGGCTGTGTATGTGCTGGGCTGCCCTCAGCAAAGTGCTGCCTTGCCTGACTGTGCCTGTCTTGATGCCACCTCAGGATGCAAGTCAGGATGGGATGTGGTGGAATGGGGAGACAAATCAGGATGAGTTGGGACAGGAAAGGAAGGGATGAGATGTAAAGGGATGGGGGACATGATGAGGCATGAAGGGACAGGAGATGTCAGGATGGGATGGGATGGAAGACAGAGAATTGTCTGGAGGACAGGGATGGGATGAGACAGGAGGAGATAGGATGGGAAGGAAAGGATGCCTAGACAGGGATCTGCAGCCCTTGGACTGCTCCTGGCTATCTCTTCCATGGACATGTACCATCACCCTTTGGCACAGGGGGGCTGTCACCTGGGATGGCTGCACTGGCAGGGGGACGGGGGAAATGAGGAGGGCAGGTGGGAAGTGGGGGACAGTCTTCGCTCCTCCTCAGTATTTGGGCAAGTTTAAAAATGAACGAGCATAGAAGGGGAGCAGGATACGAAGGAGAAGAGTGAATCAGCTTGTCAAATGACTGGTGTTGTCAACTCAGGATTATTAGTGTTTATATGCAGAGGGAGCTGTCCTGTGCTAAGGCTGCTCCCTGCATAGCAGCATCTTCCCTCCTACTTCTCCTCCTCCTCCGTGCCAAAGGGAAACCGATTTAGGGTTGCTTCTTCTTTTGCAATAGATGGGATTTTTTTAGTGTTTTACCGCTGGCTTCCCAAATCATCCATCTCATCTTGAGCACAGCAAGTAAAGCTGAGACACAGCACAGCCAGGGCCTGGTGCAAATCCCACCAGGCTGGTTGAACAGCACGTTCAGGGCTTGGGCTGTACCACGGCACACAGGGAGCCCTTCCCCTGGGAAACCTGCTCAGAAGACCATAATAGATAAAAAAGCAGGTTATATCCAAATTGCAGCTGAGATCCTCTGGGCAAGGAGAGGGGACACAGCAGCTTTTGGTGGCTGTGTCACAAGCTGGGGCATGCTTCCCTGCTTCTCCATCAGGACCCATTGTTGGGAAATTCAGGACCCACAACCCAGTTGGGGCTCTAAGATTGGGCTATTGGTCTTTCTTTGAATGCTGAAGAGCTCTGGCAGGGTGCCTGCTTGCCATCAAGGAAGATGTGCGGTCCAGCTCCCCTCCCAGGAGCCTGGGAACTGCTGTCTTGCCCCAGGTAAGGAGTAGAAGGCCTGGGAATCTGGGAGATGGGCAGATCCCATTGCCTTCCCAACTCTTTTCTTGGCTCTGCATCCTCCTGCTTTCTCTCCCCATGGCCATGCAGGAATTTATCCCAGGCAAGAGAGCAGCCCCAGGAGCAGCATCACAGCCTTGCAAAATCATCACTGGCCATTAAAAATGGAAAGTGGGCTAAGTAGGGATGCTGCCTCCTGCAGCCAGCTCTAGCTCTAGGCATTGAAGTGGTCCAGTGTTAAAACTTGTTGAGCATTAAAGGGTTGTCCCAGACCCCTGGATTAAAGTATGAGTGGCCCTGGGGGTTGTGAGGTGATGGAGCCATTGCAGGCAGGCTGTGAGAGTTGCTGGCTCCCAGCTCATGATGCCAAATCCATGTCCAAGCCAGTTCTGGAGCCCGTAACTGCTAAATATCTGAACCTGGGGAACCCAGGGGACCTTCAAAGAGCATCAGACTGTTTTAAAAATACTTTATTCTTTAGAAAATACAGCGTTCAGTACAGTGTGCTCTGCTCCCCCCATCTTCAACCCCCTGACTCCGCCGAGGTCAAGGCAACGTCGGCACGTTCACCGCCATGGCTGGAAAGCAGAGGGCAGGATCCACTGACCCCCCCTTCCATCCTCCCGGGGAGGCAGGTGGCTCATAAGCCCTCACTGGAACCCAGCAGCAAGGTGCTCTCCCCCCAAACCCCCTGTGCAGCCCAAATCACAGCGTCCAGCTCAGCCCATGTTGCTGATGATGGCCCTTGCTGGCTGGGGATGTCTCTAGGGGCCACACAAGGGCTGTCATACGTCCCCACATAAGTTTTTGGGGTAGCCCATGTGATTATTAAGACATGGGGCTGCCCCAGCCCAGAGAGCCAGCTGAAAACCTGGGGGGGGTAATGGTGCAGGCTGGGGAACAGGGAGAGGGGGACCAGAGCTCAGGAGCCCCTCAGCTCCCATCCTATACAGGGATGGGGCTGAGCCAGGGCTGTAGCAGCTCCTTCTGAGGGGAGAAGCCTTAATGGGGCAGTTCAAAAAGGGGATGCAAACATCACCCAAAGGCAGAGTGACCTTTCTCCAGGTCCAGTCTGAGCTCAGGACTCAGTGGGGAACTTCCACCTCCCGCTGCCTGGCTCTCTGCAAGGAGAAACTCCCACCCCACAGGAAGCAATAGTCCACCCCATAGGGGGTCCTTCCCACACCCTGAGGGGGCGCAGGATCACTCCAGGCCTGGGGCAGAGGGACCGTGCACACCAAGAGCAGGACAGAGGACTAAAGTCTGGGGGCTGGGGAGCAGGGAAAGAAGCATTTTCTCTTTTCAGTCAGGAATCCCCAACGCCACCTCCTTCTCTTTGCATAGAGCAGCTTTCCGGTGAGCGTGTCCTTCAGTCACCCAGGGGACACTGAGAACAGCAGCTGTGATCCCGGGGGACAGAAGCAAGCCTGGGGACATGGCCCTGCTGCTCCTGTCCTCCCCTGGCAGCCCTGGGGCTTGCACAGGGACACGGAGAAAAGAAACACCAACAACCCTGAACCCTCCCCATCGCTCTGCCCCCAGGTGCAACAAGCCATCCTGATGTTTAAAAAAGGANTGGGGGGGGGGAAAGGCTGAGATGGAGGGAAAGATCCCCAGGTCAGCGGAGAGAAAGGCGGGAAGCGCCGCGGGAATGCTGTCCATTCACCGCCCGGCCCCGCGGGATCTAACTGTCCTCGCCATTCTCGCCCGGGCCTTTGATCAGCCGCTTCTGTCCCCGCTTCCCCACGGGCCCCTTGGGCTTGGCGAAGGCCTGCTTGAAGGCGTGCTGCTTGGGGTGCACCTCCTCGTACAGGAACTCCGCCGTCAGCTCGGCTCCATCGTCGATCTCGATCTGCGCCCAGGAGCAGCAAGAGGGAATTAGCAGCTCCTGTGGGTTTTGACACCCACCTTTGGGGCACCCAACTGCCCCCCTCAAACCCACTAGAGGTGCTGGAGCAAGGCTGCAGCACAGTCCCTTGCTGATGCCCATGATGGGTGTCTGCTCCATCGCCTCTGGGTGGGCTCACACTTACCTTCTTGGCTATCTCCAGGCAAAATTCCTGCTCCACAGTGTCCAGCAACCGGCTCTTGCAGCTGGAGTAGAGCATGCGCTCCTTGATGCTGCATTTGTACCCGGGCATGGAGTATATAAAGACTGCAAGAAGAGAGGGCTTCCGGTCACGACTTTTCCAGCCCTGAGAGTGCCAGTTAACCTAGTGACAAAAGGTGAGCCATCCCATCCACCACTCCTTCCAAATCTCCCCTGCTATGCCTGCAATGCTCTGACCACCAAACTGCCTCCACAAATCCTCTATGACAGCACCCAGAGGGCCCTGCACCATATATGGCGGCCTTTTTTTGGCACCAAACGGCTTGCAGCACCCACAATGGGAGGGAACTGACTCAAGGTCCTCTGCCACACCATCCCTATCCCCATCCCTGCTTGCTCCCCATGTGAGCAATGGTCCAGCACAGGCTCAAACCAGCCATCCCCAGTGCCAAGGCTCTCACCAACAGACTCCAGGTAGTCTCCCTCGTGTGAGTGCTTGTACAGGAACAAATGGTAACGAGCTGAGTCCTGGGGGATCCTTTTGGGCAGGTCAGCGATCTCTGTGGGGCTTGTGTGTACCAGGTCGATGGTCTCCCGCTCCAGATCCAGCTTCTGATGGACAGAAGGACAGGGGAGCAGATGAGAGTGAGAGATGGCAGCAAGAGGTGGGGGAAGCAGGCCAGAGAGGAGCCACATAAGGGACCTACCAGCTGGATGTAGTTGATTTTCTTCTGCTTGAGTGCCTGGATGGCTTGCTGGGCATCCAGCTGCAGGGGGAAGGCCAGGCCTTGCAGCGTCTGGTGCTTGCTCTCCACACTGATCTCTGTCTTCACCTGGGGATGGAGACACCTTGAGTATCAGGGCACAGTGGCAAAGGGTGAGGAAGGGAGAGAAAGATAAACCAGCTGGTGCTGCAGCTAAAAGCTTCTCATCCAAGGAGCTTCCTGACACCCAGCTCACAGGGACCATGGCATTAAACTACCAGAACTCAGCCAGGCTCAGAACGGTGACACTGTACCACGATTCTGGGAGATCCCTCAGCCCCGGCCATGCACCCCTGCACCCCACACTTCACTCCCAGCAAAGACCAGCTCAAAACCAATGTTTCCCAGAGAGTCTCTGACAGGGATACTATGACCAACAGTGGCATGTGTCCATCCCAAATCACCTCCAACTGCAACCCGTGGGTGACAGGGGGAGCCCTGAAATCACAGCGCTCAGTTGCACAGGTCGCCACCAGCAGGAAGAGCAAACCACACTCCTCAGTGGGTTTAACTGCAGCAGACAGGCATTCTTCCAATGCTGGAGCTGGGGAATTGGAGATCCACAATTGGGGAAAAATCCCAGACACTCTTCCCCTCACAACCCCTATGAGGCAGAGGCTGCTGCCTGTACCCTGCCTAGTCCAGGAGATCAAACACCACTTCAAAGAAGGAAGAGAAAGACACTGCAGAGACAACACATCGTCCCAGGTACCTCCATCCAGCCACTACAAGGGGTCCCTGGCTGGGACTGGAGGGAAAGTGGGGTCAGGACGCGGCGGGCACACCATACCTCCTCGGGGTCAGGGTACTCTACCAGCGATGGGCAGCAGCAACAGCCCCCCACCATCTGCCACAGAATATAGGGAGACGGTGTCACCCCGACGGCGGAGGAGCCCATCCCACCTCAAGACCCCCTCCCGGGGACACAGTCCAGCAACTCTAACACAGGTGCACTGCAGCAAGTGTGGGTCCTTTTCCTTTGGGATCCATTTCAGAGATTATGGATAGAGTCCAACCTCTATGGTTTTTTTCCTTTCTTCATTTCCCTCCCCTTGACAGAGAAAGGAAGAAAAAGTCAAGGCATGCCAAGAAAAACAGAAATTTGAGCTGACATCTCAAGACCACCTGGCAGCACCACAGCGGGTCTCTTTACAGGGCTGCCCTTTGTTACAGTAGCCCCACTTGTTACCCACACCCCGGGGAAACCATGGACCTGGGTGCCCAGAGCAGAGCATGCAGAAAAACAATGCCAGGAGAAGGAAAAACTGGGCATCAAGCAGGCAGAGCAGCCTACCATCTCGGTGCTTGAGTCTTGGGAACAGGAATCCTGCAAGCATGGGGAGAGGAGATACACTGTCAACGGCACCCTGTACAGGGATGGGGGGGGTGTCTTGTGTGAAACAAGAAGGGGTGGGGAACACATGGATGTACAGGGATGATGGAACTGGACCATCTCTTTGCTGGAGGCCAGGGAAGGCCAAACCTGGCAATGTGGGCACAGAGAGCAGCTAAAAATGACGCAGGAGATGTCAGCACTGGGGAGGAGCGCTGTCCTCAGGAAAGGGAAATAAGTGGTCAGATGGGCATGAAGTCCAGCTGACCTCCAGCTCTGCTGTCCTACCATCCCCTGGGATTCTGTGGCACCAGCAAGGGCCCAAGGGCAAGCACACAGATATTCAGGATGCACACAGGCTTGCCTGTTCCTACCCTGTGGAGAGGTGCAATGCAAGGACAGCACCACTGCCAACACCTCCAGACCCTCAGCTTTCTCTCCCATAAATGCAAGGAGGCTGGGAAGGTTTTATGGGGCTGGAGAGATCTCAGGCTCCAACACAAAGCACACTGACGTCCAAAAACATCAAGAAATGGAAATTTGTCCTAGAAACATCAACTCCCCCACATACATCTGTATTTCCAATTCCTTCCCTTTTCAAAGGCTCCTTGAAACACTCCCCAGGGCTCAGTCTGAGAGCCATAAGCTCAGTTTATGCCACATCCTAGCCCCTACCCTTGCTGGCAGCAGGCTTGCCTGGGGGGTTATTTTATCTCTTTTTCTTTAGGTTAGATTCTCTCCACCTCTTTCCTCACTCCTGGCATGATGCTACCTTGGCTAATGAGCATTTCTCTGTCTTATGGTGAAATCCTCATGGGAGGGTTCTGGAGAAGCCTCTGCTCGACCCAGCTGCCAACACTGTGGGGCAGCTCTTAATGACATTCCCTTACATGGTGAGATGACACCCCAACCTCTAGACCCTTTTAATTCTCCTGTCTCCTCCCCCAGCTCCAAGGCTGCCTTCCTCTTCCCAGCAGCCCCATCGATGGGATATGCCCGGCTCCCTGTTGTGTTTCTGAACCTGCTATGCTTCTAGAAAGACTCTCCACTCGTGGGTGTTAAGCTCAATGCAAAATTCAAAGCTGCTTCTTAGCCCACAGTCTGCTGACAACCCTCAGCTCAGTAAAGCTGGCATTTTCCAGCTATTTAAATATATATACATAGAGAGAGATAGTGCAAATGGCAAATTTCTGTGAGCTCCCACCCAGTTATCAAGAAAGCGGGTAAATCATGGCATCACCTCTGTCCATGCAATCCTCAAACCAACAAGGAAAGCTTGGCTCATACAGCCTAAACCCTGCTTTCCCAAAGGCTGGGCATCCCCCTGGCCGATATGCAAATCTGAGTCCTTCCTTGCTCAGTGTCAAAGGCTACACTGCCTTCCCTGAAGCTGATGCCCTCCAGCCATCGCCTGCCCCTTCCTGCTTTGCTGCTGACCTCCCCCTCCCATCCCCCCTTCACACTTGCTGCTGACCTCCCCCTCCCATCCCCCCTTCACACTTCCCCCATGGCTGATGAGGATCCCAGGGAACTCCTGCCTCATGAGAAACACAGCCATGGTCAGGGTGAAGACTCTAAACCTGTTCGGTATCTTGGTAGGTTGTGCATCAACAGTGTGAGAGGAGAGGGGAGCAGAGCCCCAGCAGCAGCTCCAGGAGAGGGGCACAGCAAAGCACTTGTGAGCTGATGGCTTTTAAAGAAACCATGTCCCCTGTGTAGCTTCCAAAATCCTAATGGATTGGTTGAACAAAGGGGGATGTCCAGGGTCCTGGACTGCTTGTGGGGGCTTGGGCAGACATGCAGAAGTGCTGAGGTCAGGGCTTGTCCCAGGGCTGAGTTTCATGTTGCTGCTGCCCCTGACTGCTCACTTCCACATGCTGGATCTGCTTCTCTAAAGGGAACTGCAATATGCAGGCACATGGAAGGATCCCACAGCCCAAGGTGCACGCTTCTGCAGGGACCCTGAACACGGCAGGACATGTGCAAGGCTGGAGGCATTGCTGTACCAACCAGGGTGCTACAGATTGTGAGCTGCTCCCATACAGCCCCCCTCGATCACACTCCTCTGCTTTGCAGGGCTCCAGACACTTGCTCAAAGCTGCATTTAGTGAGAGTCCTGAGCTTCCCCATCCTGGGGAGGTCAGTGTGGCACTGAGCACTCAAGCTGTAGATCTCACCGCCTCCTGCTCCACGTGCAAGGCCAAGCAGGCACATCACCAACACGGAGACCCTTCAGCCCATTCAGCACTCAGCTACTTCCCACCTTTAAATCCACAGGTGAAAATACATCCATCTTCATGTCTTTCTAAATGTTGGTGACTGCTCCTTGTGGCCCAGGCTGACACAGGGGACCACGTATGTTTAAAATAACTCCCAATAAACTAAATGGCAGCAGCACCTCCACCCAGGAGCTGCGTCCCACAAAGGCAAGGGTGGGAAGAATACAGCAGGTCAACTGGAAAACAAGCACCACAAGCACTACTTACCTGGGCCACATAACTCTGTAAGACACAGCCCAACATCCCCCCACAAACTACTTAATCCTGCAGCATGTGCCATCCTGTGATGGCACAGACCAAAAAATACTGCTTCCAGATGGTCTTCCTACCTGGCCAGCTGATCCCCTTCCCTGCCTTGGTGTTTCACAGCACCACAAAGATTGGCCTGAATGCCATGATAGTAGAAAGACAATGGCGTTACAGCCTTGTCTGCCCCCAGCCCCACCTGTAACACTTCCACATCCTTTCCAGTATATAAGCACTCAAATTTAGGCTAAGATTTGTATTTCTTGGGACAGCATCCCTCATATTTATAGCCATAGAGGAAGAATATGGGAGAGGATGCTGCTACAGTTCAAAGGTAAGCCTGAATTCTTACTGCCTCCTCCACAACTTCAAACTCAGTTCTGGCATTTGCCTCAACACCCAGAGGTTAGAGACTGCTGCCTGTTTTCAGTCCCAAATCATCTTCTGACTGCCAGCAAAATGCAGTCCTGAGCTCATGTCCAAGGAAGGAGGAAAAAAAAATAGTGTAAACTCCTCTTTATACCACCAGTTTGACTATGAGGAGGCTTAGTCACCTCAGCAAGGGCAGAACACAAGAAAGCAAAGTAAAAACGAGCCATCCCTTTTAGCTGAATGTTCATTCCCTGAATCCCACATCCTTTTGTGCCCAGAGGGTCTCAGGTTCCTCTCCTGGGGCTGTTGGACACTCACCTCATTGATGCGGATCTGCTGGAGCTCCTGCTCAGCTGCAGTCAGTGGGGCTGGGGCAGAGCTGGAGGACACGTGCTTTTGGTAACCACTCAGGGACACATCCTCCTGCAGACAGAGGGACAGGGAGACACCTCAGGGGTGGTTATTGCTATAGGGCTGGATGTACCCCCAGCCTTGAGATGAGTCTGAACAACCCAGTGGTTCTTGGGCTCCCTCCTTACCAGGAGGATCAACCTGAGTAGCCTCCTTGGATGCCTCCATGCAAATCTCACACTGGATTTTGAACTGTGCCCATGACTGCTGATGCCTGTTCAGAACACCCTGCCCCCTCCCCACACACCCATGGCTGTGGCAGTGGGCTCCTCTGGCTGATTAATGGAGCTCATGAGCATAGAAGCAAGAGGGAAAGGCAGAACCCACAGCCCAGGAGCAGCAGGAACAGAGGAGGGATGCTCCCTGGCTCCCAACGGCCCCATGAGTTCCAGTGGGGCAGATGCCCAGGAGGCCCTAGCTGCACAAATGCCTCTGCCAAGGGTCTGTGGAAGAGAAGGAAAAGCCTCCATCCAAGGTAGTGGAAAACCCTATCACAGAAGCAGCTGCTGGAGTGACACTGCCACCACCTGGTGCCTCTTTTCCCACTCGGATTAAAGCTCTACATCTCAGAACCTTCCTCCCACCTCTTCCATGGTCTCTCTCACAGACCATAGCCAAGCAGGCAGGAGGAGGCAGCAGTGGCCACCCAGGAGACTAAAGCGGCGTGAGGAACCAACCTCTCCCACCAAATGCCAGCGTCCCATATCCCACCATCTGGGCACTAAGCCTGGGATAGGTTGCTGAAGCTCAGGGTTGGACACAAAAGGCTGTCCAGGAACCACCACTGTACCTTCACCGTTCCAAACATCTCATCCTTTATGTGTCCCCCGCCAAACTCCTTCTTCACCGTCGCTCTGGTGGCAGCGTAGAGCATCTTCAGCCGGACCTGCACGAGGACAGGGGCAGCAGCACTGTCACATGGGGGCACAGGGGGCCAGAGATGCCATGTGCCCACAGCCAACATCCCACTGCCCATTCCACAAACCTCAGCCTCTCCTGGGAGTAACCACCTAGCTTCCAGCTCAGTCTGATTTCTAATGGCACTATCCCTGGGTAGGGAGCAGCTGGGAAAACCCATCAGCACTATTTCCAGGGCTGCTGGCACCTGGCACAGTCTTGCCAAGCACTGCCCACAATTCAACAGTTTATTCCATGCTTTGCTTTCCAACTCCTGAGCAACAGCACACAATTGCTCACCTGTGCCTGGGTTAGAGGAGGCGCAAATACCACTGGAGCCACTTAAAAGTGACTTTTGCCTTTGGCACTTCTATTACATCTTTCTTGCAAAATGCAGGGAAGAGCTTTGGCAAGTGCTCCTGGGCATACTCTGCTTTTGCAATAAGACTCTCTATGGTTTGTTGAAAGACATATATTTTAAATAGATATTATTACATATACCTATGTGTATGTACATGTCACATATACACCTATGTGCATGCACATAAAATTACATCATTTGTATATATATTTTTTATATATGGCAAGTAAATGCATTAACATGGCAGTAAATCTACAGAGCAGTATAAAGTTACATAGCAAATACACACATGGTGTGTATATATACATATATATATATATATATACACAGATGACAACCACACGTGTTAACACAGCAGTAAATCCCAGGCCCACTGAAAGCCTGTCCCAGAGATGTGCTCAACACCATGGCATTTTCCAAGCCATACCACTGACACTCTCTAAACCTTCCTCACATCCAGTCAGCCCGTTTTTGCTCACTCTCTGACACCTGATTTTGGAGCCAGGCCCAGAGAAGGGCTGGCAGCCACTCTATATCATCCTCAAGCAGAGCAGGGCCATGCTGGAGGCAAGTCAGTGCCAGGGCCATCTCTTCCCAGCAATGCCACAGTGGGATGTCTCCATCCTGACCTTGTAGTACATACTACTCCCACCTTTACATCCCAGCCCCTTCACCTCATCAGGCCATGCTGCAAAGAGGACAGAGACACAGTCCCAGTGTAACTCATGGTGCCTTAAAAGACTCCCCCATCTCCAAAGCAGTCTCCACTTCTTAGCCCTGGCAAGGTGATGGAGGGTGTGAATGCTCCTCCTCAGCCTCAGCATCTCCTCCCCCTGAGCCCCCCAGAGCACACCCATGACCCCACACTGGGGTGGCACGGGCCAGCACGGAGCTCACCGGGGAGCTGTCGGGGGACCAGGAGATGAAGAGCCACTCGTAGCCCTGGGCGTTCTGGCTGTCCAGGCGGTACAGCACATAACATGGCTGCTGCTCATCCAGCAAGGGCAGCACAAAGGCGTCATAGTCAGAGTCCCAGCGCCGGGACAGCTCCTTGTGGGCTCCCAGCACGAGCTGTTCTGGAAGGAGAAGACAGAAATGGTGTTGTTAGATGAAGGCCAGGCTCACCTTGCAGAACCAGGTGGTAGCTCACCTAAGGGTTCACTGCAGCTCCAGCACTAACAACAACGCCATCCTGCAGAAGAACAAGTTATGACCTTGAATCACATGCAGGAGTGTTCATTCTCCAGGGGTAAACCCCTAGGAGATGTCATGGGGGCTGTGGCTGCTGTGGAGGGGCTGGTTTTCTGCCAGCACCCCACTGCCTCCTATCAACAATCTCCTCCCCTCCAGTGCTCCTCATTGCCAAAGACTCCTCTCTGGTGACCACTTGTGGCCTCCTTCCATTCTGCTCCCTTCAGCTGTACACTCCTCAACCATACCCCCTTGCTCACAGGGGAACATTAGACCTCCCCTATCCCACTTGGGAAGCTCTAGGTGAACCACAGTATCTCACCAGGAACATGAACCACTAACATTTGGGGTGCTGAGAAAAGTAAAGGTCTCCCAGCAAAATCCACTACCATGAACCAAAGCTGCCCTCATCAGATTCCCTTACCATCAGAGGGAACAAAATCAGAGCTGCTGCCCAAAGCAGCAGGGATGTCCGTAAGACCCCACACTGCCAGAAGAGCCCCAGCCTCTGGAAATGATCTATGTATTTCACATACATGGCAGCATCTTAAGTACCTGAAGGGTATTTTTTTCAGCTGTTACACAAGTGGCAGCGGGGCTGGGAGCCCTGGGAGCCAGGCGCTGCTCAGCTGGGATTTAAATACTGGTGCAGACATCCTACCAACACGACACTCAGCCGCTGCTGAGGGTCAAACCAAGATTTGGGATGGCTGGATGGAAAAGGTGTGGTGCTGGTGGTGATCAGTGTATGCTGCTGGAAAATAGCTGGTATTTTTATTCCATTTGTAGATGCAGAAAGGTCTGGGGGGAGATCAGGGAACTTACAACATATAGGAAGATCTGGAGATGCCAAAGCAAAATTAATTGGGGCCTTGGAGAATTGGCACGAGGGGATGCTTGGCTTGGCATATGCCCTGCCTGGACCTCTGTCCACAGCCCTACTGCCCACTGGAAGCCAGGAAGCCCCATGGCTGGGGCACAGCCCCCCTTCAACCAATTCAGCCCAGCAGCTCCAAATTCCATTGGCAGGAAAGATTTTAAGGAAAACAGTTGAGGAAAAAAGTGTTGGGAAGGAATTACTCTCACCCTGTCTTCCCACCTAAGAAGGATATCCCCACGACAGCAGCATAGCCCTTCCCTACCCAGTACTGCCCCAGTATCTGCCACTACATGATGAATCCAGTTACTGGTGCATGGGTAGCACAACTTACTGGTTCAGTAACAAGGACATCAGAGACCAAAGTGCTGGAAATACTTTACCTTCAACAAAACTACCTGTTTCGAGAAAGAAGCATAAAAACTTCCATGTATCCCTAAAATAAACACAAAACTCTGCAAATGGATTTGTGCATCACAAAGGCCTGGGATCTCAAAGAGACTTCAGGAATTTCACCTGACCAAGCCCACTGGCAGCTTGTGGGTATCTGTCTGCAAAACATATCAACACCTCATGCACGAAGCAACCAGTGCTGAGTCACTCCAGGCTATTCCGGGGCTGTGACTAAGCCGGACCCCGGCTGTGCTGCTGTGAGCTGGCAGCCTCCAACTTTCCCCTGGACTCTTTGCAGTTCTGTTCAATCCTTTCAGGGCCAAATTTTTCTCCTTGGGAAGAATTAGGAAAGGAAAACTTGAAGCAGCCGCCCTTCAGCAAAGCATCACCATCAGCGCTGGCTCTTTCACACGCCATCTCTGCTGGAGCTGCTGCTGGAAAAGCAGAGCTGAGAGTGTTTGTGGCCCTCAAGGTGTCTCCAGCACTCAATGCAGACAGGCTGCCTGGCTCTGAAATGCCCGTACAAGGCTGCTCTGCCTGCAGCTCTGGTGGGTGCCATGGGGGGACAGCACAGGAGCCCCAGTCTGCAAAGCTCAGTGCACAACATCACCTACATGTGAAGAAATGGACCCAATAGGGAAGTTCACAAAGTCAACCTTGTCCAGAATGCCGCTGACAGCAAGGAGCAGAGCTTCAACTAAAAACACATTGCACAACCTGCTCTCAATGCCAGGAAACTGCTGCTGAGCCTTGGTGCACATCCTGCTCTCTCAGTCCTCCATCCAATCTCAGCTTTTCCCAGTAGGTCTCCACAGGTAACATCAGCTCAAACTACTCCAAAGGGCTGCTCAGTCATAGATGTGGTCTTAGGGATGCTTAGATACAGAGCATCTGCCATAAGGCTCTTTGCACCACCTTTCCCTCCTACCTGATGTTACCTGCTCCCAAAATACCCCAAGACAAATTCCCCGCAGGGTAGATAGTATCTGCAAGCAAAGATGGACACTCCTTTTCCATATCCCCCGTCCAGGTAGGGCAGCTGGCATGTCCTCCCCAGACAGCATGGGGCATATCCCTTTGAGGATCAGCACGCTGGAGCCCCTCTGTCTGCCTGTGACATTTGCCTGGCCACTCATTACCTCCCAAAGGTCTGCCTCCGGTGGGTACCAGCAGGCTGATGTTCCCTGTGTTACAGAAGAGAGGTAACCCAGAGAGGCCAAGCACCCTGTCCCAAGTCACATGGACAGGCAGGTGGGATATCCCTGAGCCAAGCCGGTGGGACCAGCATGTTGTCCGCAACAGACCAAGCCCTTTGGTCGAGAGCTGCTCCTTCCTCCTGCCTACCCAGGGGAGCCTCAGGCTCTAATGCATCTCAGAAGCTCCTGCAGACACCCAGGTTTCTCTAGAGCTGCCCATGGCTGGTCCAGGCAGTGTGGGAGAGCTGGACTGTGGAGCACAAAACACTGTGAAGTGAAGATGGTCCATGAAGCTGCTGCTGCTAATGACACATTGGACAGATAAATATACCCCATTCATCCTGAGCAGAGATGGTAGGACATGTTTTCCATGGATGGTAAAAAGTTTCCATACTGGTTTCATCAGACACAACCCAAAGCTTAAGTTTAGGCTTAGGGACATCCATGACTTACGTTATCCTGACAAAAAACAAATTCCCACTGTATAAAAGAAAAAGAAGCTGAGCACAAAATTGTTGTCAAAAATGCTCCAAAGAAACAATGCAGATGTCTTCATCCCAACACACAGGGATCTTGCCGAGGACAAAGCCAACAATGCTGGACTTGCTGCAGCCCCAGTGATGTGTCCCTTCAAGAGGCATTTCAAGTCACGCTGCTCTTCCAAACGGGGCTTCACAGCCACTCCAAAGGTCACCATGGGCTCTGTACCACCACATCCACCTCAGCATTTGCAGCACAGTCCTGGTGGCCCACCTAAGGAAGGTGGTGACAGCATCTTGGCAGGACATTAATGTCCCTGCTGCCTCAAGAAACAAGTCATTCATATGCAATTGTACGAGGCTGAGGTGATGGAAAACCTACACCACAGTGGCTCCCCACTGGGATGTGGAATCACTGCTTTGCTCCACTCACTTGCTTGATAGATGTAGAGGCCAACTAAAGACATCTCTCCATGGGACAAACGCAGGCAGGTTTGTGCCAGCCTTCATCCTGGGCTAGGGGCAGTCCAGTGGGACAGCACGGGTTTCTGAGTGTAGTATCTCCTGTGGCAGGAAACTGGGGGGGCTCTGTGCCACAGAGCACCTCCCTGCCCACCCCTGCCCCGAGCACCTCCTTACCTGGTGTGGAATGCCACATCCAAGGGAAGATGCCTCATCTCCAACAAAGGTCTCACGGTCCCCACAGCACTTTGTCACAGGGCTCCCATCACAATTTGACTAAACAGCAGCAAAATTCCCCCCAGAGCCCAGCACTGATCCCGGTCACTGGTGTTGTTTTGCTGGCAAAGTTGCTGCTCCCTGCTGGAGCTGCCCTAGGGCTCCAATAGCTGCTTACCAGCACAGCCAGATTTTGGGCTTGTATTTCTGGTCTGGGCTGCCACGTGCCAGGAAGCCCCAGCAGCATTTTCCATGAGGTTTCCAAAAACACGAGCTGGCACTGCAGCCGTGAATAGGAAAGGAGGAGAGGAAACAGAGAATATACACAGTGTAAATCAAAGCACTTAAAAACAGGACTTACCATCCTCAATGATGACCTTGATGAGCCGAACTGAACCATTTCGGGCTTTGGCAAAAAAGTCCCTTAATTCTGTGGTGGCTGAAAGAACGAGAAACATGGTGATCAGATTCAGCAGTCAAAGCAAGTGCTGGGCTGCTCACTGATAGACCAGGGAGGAGATAGACTTGGCAGGATTGAAATTTAAAAATGTAAAAAAAAATAATTAAGTCTCTGGTGTCAAAAAAAATTTGTTATAAAAAATGATAATAACCCCCCCCAAAAAGCTAGGAGCAAAGTGCTGCGTCTCCCTGAGGCATTGGAGTTAAATAGCAGCTGGGAGCACATGTGATCCAGAGAACTTGATACTTGGCCTGGGTGAACATAATCACCCAAATTTAGACGATGGCTTGGCCAGTGCAGGCAGGGAGAGCTCAAGTGACAAGTTGATTCACTTTACAGAGTGGCAGGGTTTGAATACTAGGGGTGGCTGGGAGAGGTCCCAAGAGGCTGTGACATCCCAGGCTTGTGACATGAGGCAGGATGCTGCTCCCGAGTGGCTGGGAAGCAGCACAACTCCAGACTGGAGACACTGGTTTGAAGCTGAGCCCCTGGGGATGGGAAAGGTAACAGCCCTGGGGTTTTGCTCTGGAGCCAGCAGGGCTTTGATTGCAGAAGGTTTTTGGGAAGCATTTTGGAGAGTCACCTTCCCCTTCATCCCCCATCCCTGAGCACTGGGCGATGGCAACCAGTCTTCGGCATCCTACCAGGAGGAAATCTGGGGCAGTGGATATTGAAGGAACAGCCCACAGCCAGCATCAGAGACTTCATCTGCCGACCCTGAAAGTATCACTGGCACAGAGCTCCCCATTCCACCTGCAACATGCAAAGACAATGCACAGCAGATGTGTTTTGGAGGGGCTGACCCTCCGACAAGGAGTATCTCTCAGGACAGCTCCTCCTAAAGCCTCTTTGGTTACATACCCAAGCCCTTTCATGGATGCAGCCATGCAGCCAAGAGGGCCCTGTGAGTTCCAAGCTGCTGCACTTGTTAGAAATACTAAGAAAACTGCCATTGCAAAGATTAGAGACCTGGGCAGATGCTCCGTAGTCCATGCAAGGATCCATTCTTGGAGTCACCATCATCAGCCCCCCAATCCCAGCACTTTGCTGTGCCATCAGATCATTACTGACAGTCGTGCCAAAGGAGCCAGCAGCAGGAAGCCAGCCAGCAGCTTGAGTCCCTGGAGCCTGAGAGCATCCTTGGCTCCAGGCAAGGAAGCCATCCCTACACCAGTTGGAAAGGTGCAGTGGTGGGACACACCCTCCTGTGCCAACAAGGGCCATATCTGTTCTGCTTCAGTCCCTCCAGCAGTGGGTGCACCCTCGGCACTGCCCAGCATCACCACAGGAATCTAATGTCACCCAGCAGCCGCCCAAGGGACATGGGCGGCCACCAACTGTCACCCAGCCCTGCCTTCTGTCCCCTGGAGCCAGACCCCAAGCAGGGGCACTGCCAGCAGCTCCTCCAGCCCCGAGGGAGAAGGAATCCCTGAGGAGCTCCCAAGGAACTCCTGTCTGTTGTCCACAAGTGACACCTCTGTGATGCATCTGCTTCACCAGCTCAAAGCCTGCCCTGATCAGAGGGGAGGGTGGCTTCCTCTCCCATGGAGAGAAGTGGCACACATGATGAAGAGCTCCCAGGCTGGTTTCCTGCAGGTAGCAGTACTCCAATACAAACCCAGAGATACCATCCCAACAGGATCCCATGGGAACAGGCACACAGACACCTCAATGAAGGCATATCACTCCTTAATGGCATTTTAGGGGACACTCAGAAGGTTTGCTGGTATAATCCCACCTCAAGCAAACCATCCTTCTCCCTCCATCACCATCAAGGCATGCAGGTCTCCCAGCTCCCAGGATAGACCTTCGCCCTCTCCCAGCGCCAGCTGGGAGCTCAGCCCACTCCTGCTGTGCCCTACCAAGGATACTCTGATATTTTTAGCCCCTTTCCCTGTTGAGAGGCTGTTTCCTTCTGGCAGCATCTGTGGTTATTGCAAACACAAAGCGGAAGAGGAAGAGAAAAAGAGATAGTTATACACCCAGGAAACCTCGTGCAGGAGACAAAAGCTCCTAATAAGCATTAAGTTTCACCAATTCCTATTACACTGCCAAAATGGGAGAGAATAACATCCGTCTTGGATATTTCTATAGCATCAACTTTGAGGAAGAAATAGGAAAGCTCTGCAGCGCTAACTGGTTTACAAATCCCTCCAGCCTGACCTCATCCTTCACAGAACCCAATAGTACAGGGGAGTCTGGAAAATCAGGAGTCTGGGAAAATGCAACTCCCCAACCCACTGGGAAATTCTGGGAGTGGCCTGAAGTATTGGATCAACAGCTGGGATGACTGATGGTCGAATGATTGACAAGTGATGGCCAAGCCCTGGGAAGGGTTCAAGGGGATGGGGAAAATCATGGATGCTGCTGGAGAAGCCAAGCACACCATGGGAAATACTGCTAAGTCTGCCAAGGAAGGAGACTATTTCCAGAGGACATAGCAACAAAGCTTTCAAGAAAACCTCAGAGGGGGCTTCCAAACATTGTTTCTGCTGAAATAAAAAAACCCAAACAATTTCCATTCAAATAAAAATCACTAGGGTGCCTTCAACGTCCCCTTCTGTCTCTCATGATGCAGATCCAAGAGCCAGTGAGGAGGGAGAAGAATGAACCAGTGAAGGTTTTGAGCACAAGCTCAGCAACTGCTTCATTACAGCATGATTACAATTTAATTGGCACAGCAGACTTGACGAGATGGCTCATGTGCCTGAAATATTAATATATAAGTACACAGCCAGCTCTGGAAGAAAGGCAGGGAGGAGACCTCACCCTGGAGATGGTACCTCTGCCACATGGCATCTCCCTGCCAGGAAGTCTCCAGCACAAAAATTAAGGGCTGCAAAGCCCACACATGGGGAAACCATAAAAACCAGGGAAAGCAAGGAGCAATAGGGCAGAGGACTGGAGGGATCTCACACATTCAACTCACTCTCTAGACGTGGGTTCCTGGAAAACGCTGGAACAAATAGTCCGGAAACAAATCCAAGCCAGGCTACAGCCAGTGAGGATCTACTAGGACCAAGCTTCATGAGAACCAGCAGAGCCACAGAGCTGTGGGCTTCAGGGTCCTCAGCTCAGCTTCTAAATGTCTCAAGCCAGCTTGGGAAACAGAGGTGTGGTGAACATGGACACAAACCCGCATGGATAACTCACTCAGGGAGGTCTCAGAGGCTGGATCGAGCAAAGTCTCCTGCGGACCTGTGGTGGGTCCAGGTTTATCCACATTTCCATGAACACTTCTGGCAGCTGCATTAGTGCTTCCTGCAGCTGTAAGGTGGGAAGCTAGAGGAGATGCAAGCACGCACTGGAGAAAAATTCACGTTCTGTCAGGAGACTGGAGAAATGGGCTGGGAAAAAAAGAAATAGGATGAAACTCTACAGGAAGCCAAGTACCATAACTAGAGGAAGATCCAGCTACACCAACACAGGGCAGGGTCCAGCAGCTCCAGAGAACAGAGGTGGGTCACAAGCCAAGTTCAGGTTAGTTGCCTCATGTTGTTGCAGGCAAAGTCATTTGCGAAGGCACAAAGAAGAGCATGACTGTGTTACTTGGTGCTGACAAGGCTGCAGGCACAGCATGAACAGCACACCCAGGCTCAGCATTGTGCGAGGAGCAAGGCACAGCACAGACAGCACCTGTGCCAGAAGCACAGAGTGCAGGAGCAACTGAAGGAACCAGGGCTGATCGGCACAGAAGAAGAATCATGAACAACTTGTACTGGTTTTCCAGCCAGAAACATCAGGTCCCACCTTGGCATTTCGGAAATCTCATGATGAGGATGACCAAACCCTGGGAAGAACACCAAGTATCCATTCCTGCCCTGAAAAACCTCCAGAAATCCTCCTGGGATGCTGCTGCTTTGAGGCAGGGTGAGTTTGGTGGCAACTGAGGAACCTTCTGGCCTTTCTACAAGGCAGCCCTGCTATCGACCCTCTGGGCAAACAAGCTGGGCACAAACATCCGTGTCTGCTCAGCCACCCACCCAGCCCCAAATCGCCTCCAGCCACCAAGTCGTGTAGCACCTCCTTCTCCCACTTGTTTGTATGCTGCAGATGAGTTGTCCCCTATTCATAAGCCACCTGCATTTAGCAGCCTGCTAACAGTGTGTCCCAGGTCTCCTTGCACTACACAACCTCCCTGCACAGCAGCACCTGCCACCCATTTGGGATGGAGGGCTGAGCAGAGCTGGCCAATGGCACCGGGGCAGCCAGGCTGGGCAGCTCATGGAGTGGGAGGGTGGTGGCCTTCAGATGGCCCTGACCCTGCAGGCAAGCTGCCAGAGGAGAATTGGAGCTGGCGGCGGAAAGGCACGGCACTGCCCCTGCTCTGGCATCACCACACACAGACCAAAGCCTGAACCCCTCAAAGTCAGGGAACAGCAGGGCAGCCAGATCCTTGCTCCTACTGATCAGACGTGCTGTTTGCAGCCAGAGCAGGCACTGCCCTACCCTGGGATATGCCCCTTTGGATCAGTCCTTAGGAGAGATTTCAGTGCTGGCCTTGAAGCATCACGCTTGTCTTAAATTACTGAAAGATGGTGCTTTTTGTTGATGTTTACAGCCTCAATTAGGCTGTCTGAGTAGAGCCAGGCTGCAGGGAGGCCAGAGGGAGAGGCACCAGGCATGACAGCTGTAGCCACAGCAACGGACAGGACACTCTGTCCCGGGGGATGCCAGGGTGTCAATGGAGCCGCCTGCGCAATCCCCGGGGAAGCGCCGAGGGGATGGAGCCGACAACCACACGCCCTCCCCCTCCCCTCCCACTCCTCTATCCTCTTCACTTGGGGGAACAATAAGTTTTTGCTTATTCCACCCTTCCCAATCCCCCCTCTCCTGACGCCAGCACCCAGCTCCCAGATCAATAATACATGCTCCCTGAAACAGATGCCTCTCTCAATACATCGAGTCACCTTGCCCTCCCGACGGGAAACCTGAACCCCCAGCCATCAATCTTTCATTCCCTGGACATAATCTTCAAGTCGATGTGACTCCAAGTGGCCGCTTCCCTTTTACTGTCCGGGGCACAGCATGCCTGGGATGCAAGAGGGAAACTCTGCCAAAAATCCAGTCACAAGAGCAAAACTTTTCCAAGCTCCAGGGATGCCTGGCCAGACAGAAGTCAAGATGCTGAATGAATTAAACCTACCCACACCTTCCCTGCCCAAGAAGCTCTGCCCAGCTCCTGTCTGGGCATCCAGGAAAGGACATAACTGCAACAGGCACAAAATAGCTTTTGCTGCTGCTAAAATTCCTTCTTTTCGGTCTATCCCAGTGTAACTCCGTCACGCAGCGCCTGCTCAACCCGCTTGCTGCAGAGAGCTTTTCCACTGATGGACACACATGGCCAGTTTAAGCGCTAAGAGGATTTTATTTCTCACCACGGAAAAAATAAATATGTCCTTGCAGGGAATCACTTCTGTGGGAAAAAGCTACAGATGTCAGAATAAAATAGAAAGAAGTAAGGGACGGGAAAAGGGAGGAAGAGAAGAGACAAGCAAAGCTTTTCTCCCAATTTTCTGTGTGGCTAAGCTGTATTCCTGCAGAATTTCACACAGACAACTCTTGGTTGACTTTCAGCCAACATCAGCCATTTGCTTCTCAAGACTCAATGTTCCACATGCGTGCCTATGACCTGTCTTGTCCTCACTTTGCCACCTCGGATGGGAGTTATTCGGCCCTTCCCTTGCTCCAGGGTGGGCAGCACCCACACTGCAGGCAGCATCAATTAGACCCAGGAGCAAAGCAGCGGTGCCAGCACGAATGGTCTTTCCTTGCCTGCAGAAACTCCTGGTTGCTGTTCCTTTTCTCTGCCCGGTGGAGCCGTCAGTGGGAGCACTGATTTGGACACCAAGGGGAACAGACACCCAGGGACAGACCCTGGTAGTGATCTCATTGTATTTAGAGTCTCTCACTGCACACATTCCGAGGGGTTTCCTCTCCCCCACCACTTTAGATGTTTAACTTCAAGACCATCCTTGAATCAGTCTGGTGCCCTCTGTCTCCTCCTCCTCCTGTGTGTGGTGTGACACATCCCCAGTTAGGGGGTTACCCCTGACATCCCTGAATTCAGGTGTCCAAGCACCTCTGGAGCCAGTGCTGCCTCCCAGCACAGTGGGAGGAAAGGGACTGAGAATGTGGTGGATAGGCAAAGAAAGTCTTTCTTTCTTCTCACTGAAGAGCCAGGAAGCCAGCTGCTTTCCAAGGAGACCTTTGCAGACCAAGCAGCTCCCAAGTCCTGCCTCTTTGCTCCTTTTTATCCCATCTTACAGCATTCCTGCCTGTGCCTATCATGGTTATGCTTCTCCTGAACCAAATGCCCATTTCTACCAGCTGCTGTCCCAATGTAAGATCCAGACCTGGGGCAAAGTGGCAGCTCAGCTGTGGATGGGAGTGAAGGTCCTTTCCCATCCCCAGGTTTTGCCACCTCTCCCAGAAAGAGCAGGCACCAAACTCTATTTTTGGGCTGAAAAAACAACGTACATTTGATTTCTTTACCTTGAAGATGAAAAAAAATACACTCTAAGAGAATTTTTTCTCTCTGCCCAGAGGTCTCGAAAGGTCCCAGAAGAACTGAAAGCAGATGACCTCCCACCAGCATCAAAGCCCTGGTTCAGCATCACATTCCTAAGGTTTTAAATTCAAGCAGTGAATGCTGTCCCCATCCAATGCTTCTGAGGGCAGAACAGAATCTGCAAAAATACTCAATGAATCCTCCCAGCTGTAGCTAAAAAGTAGGTTTCCAGCCCCAAGAAGCCCGCAGCACCCCTTGATAGCTTCCAACCGCCTCCCCAGCCTGGCAGTCTCCATGGCAGCCTGGTTTTCCTGCTGGCACCTTCAAGGGAGCTGCCAGGGATACATAAAAAAATAATAATTAGCCTCTTGTCCCTGTGTGAAAGGCTCAGCCCTGATTACCCACCCCAATTCTGCAGCTCACTGCCATTGCTTCCCCTCCCAGGAGACCACCTACTTCTCCCCAAAAGCTGATGACATGGTAGCGCTGCAGCAGGGGGCTGCTCCAGGGGTTCAGCAAGGCCCCAGAAATCAGGAAGATGCAGAAAATCCCTCCTCCTCAGCAAAGAGCAGACCTCGGCGCCTCAGCAGAGGGGATGAAAGTAGCAGTGGGATTGTTGTTCCTCATTTGATACAGAATCTGCTCTTTGCTGAGCAAACGGGTTAATTTGATCACTGTGCTGGGGCGGGGAGGACTGAAATACCCCAAACCTCACTCATGAGGTTCCCTTAAAGCCTGGAGTGCCCCAGTTGAGGTGCAGGTGTTGGAGGGGCAGATTTGCATTCAGAGAGGAAACGGCAGCTTCCCGGAAGAGGGAGTGTGCAGATGGAGAGAGGCCCCAGACATGCCCAAGATGCTGCAACAAGCAAGACCACCCAACACAAGTTATCTTCCATAACCGCAGGGAGGTTTTTATGCCACTGCCAGCTCAGGGATCTGCTGCCAGGACAGAGCAGCTGGGTCAATCCCCACCCTGAACTGCTGCAGCTCCTCAGGGGAAGTCTGAGTCCCTTCTCCTTTCCCTCAGAGCGCTGCCGACAGGGCACGTCACGTCCTTTGGGCAACGATGCCTCACAGGGACTCTCAGCACTGGTCACAGAGGGTTTGCCAAGAGGTGGGCAACCAAGGTCAGCGAAGGTCAGTGCTCTTAGAGAGAGCCAAGCTGGCACATCTCCCTCCCCAACAGCCACAGAGTGACAAGGAGCACGACACCAGTGGCACAGGAGCAGCCAGGCACAGCCGGCAAGCAACAGGCAGCAGCCTCTTGGGGCACACAGCGTAACAGGCCCTGCCTGCCCAAACCCCACAGAGAGCTCTGCAGAGCTGGGCTGGGCACACTTAAGAGTTCAGGTGGGTGCTGGGGTCCATCCTGCTGCTTTTTTTTTTCTTTTTAATTATGACTATATTTTTACAACACAGGGATCATTTAATTAGACCCTGAACTTTAGGATCTAAGTTGAAACCAGAAACAACGAACCTGAACCAAAACACCATCAACCACCAGCTCTCCTGGGCAAAGCAGGAGAAACACTCAAGCACCATCGCTGGCTACTTCTCAAATGCAGTCCCTGCAGGAGCATCTGGAGGGGAAGGATGCTCTTGATCATGCTCAAGAAACAAGAATGCTGGTGCCACGAAGGAAGAGCGGGCACGAATTCACACCCTGGTGCAAAGGAAGCCGTGAGGAAGGGAGCTGTGAGGCCGGTGCCCTGGCTCTCCTCCTGGGACTGCAGCGGAGCTGGATTCCCACTCGACCTCACGGAGCAGAGCTCCAGAAGTGGCTGCTCTCACATCCCCGCTCGCATATTGATTCGGTTACATAAATTATGCAGCACCTCTACTCCTGATTAATGTTGCTAATTGAGCTGGGAGGGGAGGAGGGGCAGGAGGGAAATACCGTGAGGACATACAGTCATGCACCAAGCACACCCAGAAATGCAAAAGCTGTCGTCTCGGAGCGCTGGTTGAGTCCTGTGGGGAGCGGGAGGAGAAATCGTGGAGCAGGAATTCACTTGGGCTCTCCGCAGCTCCCCTGGGCTGGGGGGCAGCCGGGGCCAAGCATCCCTGCCGGGAGGGGAGCGGCGGCCGGGGCTGCGGCCAGGCAGATGTGCGTGACACATCCGTGGGTGCGTGTCACAGCAGGTATTGAGCATCAGCCCAGACAAAGGAAGTGGGAGAGCCCCGCTCCGGCGGCACCCCGGGGCCAGACTCTCTCCCGCAGCTCCTCCCGGCACCCAAACGCTCCGAGCCTGACTCACAGCGTCCCCCTCCCCCGACACTCGCAGGAAACCGGCTCATTCGGGAAGCTTCATCTCATCGCCCCCATCGCCACCGCTGTCGCGACACCGCCCGCCGCGGCGGGGCCGGGGATGCGCGGGGCGCGGCCCCGTGGGTGCCTCCCGTGCGGGCACAGCGGGGCAGCCCAGCCCCGGGCGGGGGGTCCGAGGGCTGCGGGGGCTGCACCGCGGGAAAGGGCGGGGGGGCGACAAGCGCTCGGGGGTCGCCGCTCACCGTGAATGCCGGTCTGGTGAGTCATGGCTCCGATCCGCTCGGCTCGGCTCCGCTCGGCTCCGCCGCGTCCCGGGCAGGAAACGGCTGGGCAAGGCAGCACCGCCCGTTCCGGAGCGCGAGGGGCCGCTCCGCTCCGCACCGCCCCGGGGNGGGGCGGCCCCGCCGAGCGCCCCGGCGGAGCCCCGGGACCGGGACCGCCGCCTCCCGCCCTCCGCTACCGCCGGCCCAAATTCCTGCCTGGCGGTGCCGAGGAGAGACCGCGGGGCGGGCGGGCCGTGCGGGGCGCTGGGCCCGAGCGGCCCTTGCCCTGGGGCGCGGGATACGCCGAGTGAGTGCGGGCCGGCAGGGCGGGCTTAGAGGCTGTCCCGGGGTGCTGAGACGGTTTGGGAACGGGGAGTAGTGCAGGTTTCGGGACTCCTGAGGAGTGTAGAGAGTGCGTGGGGGGCTTAGGGAACTCCTACGTTGGTGCCGGGGGGTGGTCGCCCTCAGGCAGAGCTCGCCCTCCTGCCCCGTCTGTGAGCACGGAGGGAGCGGCTTCCTGCTCCAGAAGAGGTTTGACGTGGCGGCGGGACCCCGAGTCCCTCTTCCCTCCACCTGTGCCCAGCCCCTGCCTACCCCCTGCCAGCCGCAGGGCAGGCACCCAGTGCTGTGTCAAATGGCCGAGGCAGCCGCCGGGCACGTGTCCCCTTGCTCCTAACAAAGCGTCCTTAAAACGAAGTCGAAGATCGCATTTTTGGAAATCTCTTGGTTTTTAAAGGGCAGAGGGGATGCATCAGGAAGAACAACTCCAGCCGGGAGTTGTCTCCACATCCTGGTCAGACCGCGTCATGACCCCGTGGTTGGGGGATGGCACAGTGTGAAATGCAAAGAGAGCAAACTCCCATCCAGGGACAAACATTAGCAAGGCTGGAAGGAAAAGCAGTGATGGTGGTTTTGCAACTCACTGTCTCGACAAGGAAATAGCAAGGTGTGGGCTGCTGACAAGGGCTGCTTGAGGCCAAGGTGCTCCAAAACCACTCACTTATCCCTGTGTCTCTGGTCAGGCTTTTCCCTGGCACACATAAAGGACTTATTATTTTGGTCACCAGGAAAGAGATCCTCCAGTTTGAAAAGGGAGCAGGGAGCATGGGGCCGGAAGGAAGGGGCAAAGTGCAGCTGTTTGCTGTGGCTGCAGAGCACCCAGCACAGCTGGCTAGGAGCAGGCAAGGTCCAGAGTGTCCCCACACCTTACCCGGAGCGTTTGCACCCCCAGGGTTATCAATGCTGAGAAGTCGGAGTTCAATGAGGACCAGGCAGCCTGTTGTCAGATCTCTGTCCGGAGGAGAGAGCCAGGCCTGGAGGAGGATGAGGAGTGGCTGATCCTGTGCTCCACGCAGGTATAGCCCCCAGGCAGGCTGTGCTCACCCTGCTACCAGCCTTTTGCTGCCACCCAAGGGCCCAGGTTCAGGACTGCTTCATCAGTTTTGCATGCCCACACACTGAAACCCTTCCTTGAAGTTGTTAGGGGGCCCCATGTACCCTATGGCCAGCATACACCCAGCTCTGCCTGCATACACCATTTCTACTTCCACTGCCCATGGAAGCATTTGACTTGCAGCATTTGAGGTCATCCAAGCCCTTTACTTGGTGCCCTCACCTTTACTGTCCGTGCTTGGCTTTGAAGGGCCAGTGTGTGTTGTCATCGCTTGGGGACAGCAGCGTGAAGCAGGCACACAGGATGCTCTCACCTCTTGTGAAATGGCCTCATCTCCCCTAAAACGTCATATGAGGGTGGCTGCTGTGAATCCAGATGCTCAGAGCTCAAATGATGGGTCTGGCAGAGCAGCACAGGGGCATCACGTGAGTTTGAGCCATGCAGATTAACCAGTGGCAAGGAAGGGTAGCTGGGGTGGAAAAGCCAGACAAGACACACACTGTAACATTCTGGCTGTGAGCTTGCCATCTGTATGACCTCTTCGGCCTTTGTCTTCCCCTTCCTTTTCTGTTTTCCCCCTTTTCTTCATGGCAGTTTCTGACTGGTTACTACTGGGCACTGTTTGATGGCCATGGTGGCCCAGACGCTGCCATCATCGCCTCCAACTACCTGCACTACTGCATCAAGCAGAAGCTGGAGGAGGTTGTGGGAGGCATCACAGAGGCACAGCCCCCCATGCACCTCAGCGGACGCTGCGTTTGCGACAGTGACCCCCAGTTCGTGGAGGAGAAGCACATCCACAAAGCAGACCTGGTGGTGGGAGCCCTGGAGAATGCCTTCCAGGAATGTGTGAGTACCCCACACAGGGCACTGGTCCTGCTGTCCGAGGCAGTCAGTGTGTCCCTCCCCACTACCCAGAAAAAGCAGGGTCTGCAGTTCATTGAGGAGACAGGAATATTGGACCAAGCCTTTTAAGTATGCTGAGATCACACTGGGTCAGACCCAGATCTATTACATGTTGGCAGCAATGACCCAGAGCGACAGCAAAAGCTACAGCATCAATTCTTTAGGGCTATTGTACCACTTGTACAGTGAGTACAAGAGATCTCCCCATCCAAAGCAACATCATCTGTCACCTTTCTGGTTTCCTGTGGCCCACCCACAGTCAGTTTAAGTCCTAGGAGGCAAGACACAGTGTGTGGAAAGCAGCAGCTCAGATCACATCAGTCTCCTAACTTGGTCTAAACCAACAGGATGAAGTCATTGGCCAGGAGATGGAAGCTATGAACCAGACGGGAGGCTGCACTGCTCTGGCTGCCCTTTATTTCCAGGGAAAGCTCTATGTGGCAAATGCTGGGGACAGCAGGTGAGTTGTAATAAAAGGAGGAAGTTGCTGGGGACAAGAGCTGAGAGATAAGCAAGGTTTCCAGCATCTTAATGTCCTGATTTCACTTGGCATAGAGTTAACTTGCTTCATAGTAGCTGATACAGTGCCATGTTTTGGATTTGGGATGAGAACAATGCTGATAACCCACCAATGTTTTAGCTGTCGCTGAGTAGTTTGCACAGAATCAGGGACTTTACAGCTCCTCACTCCACCAGTGAGGAGGTTTTGGGGCACAAAAAACTGGGAGGGGACAGAGCCAGGACAGCTGGCCCCAAGTGACCCAAGAGACCATGAGGCACCATGCTCAGTGTACGAACTGTGGGAAAGCTGGATGAGGCCACTGCTTGGGAACTGGCTGGGCATGTCAGTGGATGGTGAGCAACTGCACTGTGCAGCAATTGTTCTGTATATTCTAATTTTTGTTATTATTTTCCCTTTTATTTCTGTTCTGCCTTTATCTTAACCCACAGATTTTAATTTTTTTTTCTCACATCCTCTCCCATCCTACTGTGGGGGGTGGAGGGAGCAAGCAGCTGTGTGGTGTTCAGCTGCCTGCTGGGTTAAACTATGACATTTCCCTCCTGCCTGGCACAGGACCTATTGGAAAAAAGGTGCTCTCATGCCTTCTGGAACAGTTCTGGAATTTCAAGGGACTAAGACGGCCCAGCTGTGGTACAGCATTGGGGTAGTGGTGCAGCAGTAAGCTCAGCCTGGCTAGTGTTTAAAAGTGGAAGGTGATTTCAAGGTATCCTCAAGAGCTTCCTCATGTGGGTTCGGCCCCTCATTCCCTCTAGCAGTGAGTTCAACCACTGTCAAACCAGGCAAGCACAGGTCTCTCCTGCAGCAGTACAATTGCAATGGAGTTATTTAAAATACAGTAGTGTTTTGAGTGCAGAGCTATTCTCTGGCACAGCTCAGCTTTGCCTTTTCCCCCTCATAGGGCCATTCTTGTTCTGAAGGACAATGTTGTGCCCATGAGCAACGAGTTTACACCTCAGACAGAGAGGCAGCGAATCCAGCACTTGGTGAGTGACTCCTTCAGACAATCCAGCGAGCACCCCTGGGTCAGAGAGGATGCTTGTGGCAAGAGGACCACCAGCTTTCCTTGAAGGCCACTGTGTGGCCAGAAGGTCAGCTGGTGCTAGCCAGGGAGGGCTGGGGGCAAGATTCAGCCCAGTGTCTTTACCATTGCTGCTAGGAGTGCCAGTCCCAAGGGAGAGGCACTTTGGTGCCCTACTCTACTGAAGCAGAACCTGTCCATCTCCACACCTTCATTCCCTCCTCCAGGCTTTTCTTTTCCCCAAGCTCCTGGATGGCGAGTTCACACGCTTTGAGTTTCCACGGAGGTTGAAGGGAGATGATGTGGGCCAGAAAGTCCTGTACCGGGATTACTTCATGGAGGGCTGGTGAGTCCTTTCTGCCAGAGGGTAGGACTATGGCACAGGGCAGCTTTACCTGCTCGTAGCAGTGGGGAGGTGAAGGGACAACGGGCATGACCTGCTGGTGAGAGCAGTGGGCTTGATGGTACTGAAGGATGCTGTGAGCAGCTCCCTCTGACTGAAGGACTAGGGCTCTGGCAGGGTGGTTAGAAAACAGCTGAGATGCTCCTTCTGGGATCCATGGATTTGGGGTAGTGCAGGGAGTCTGAGCCTGGTACAGGTACAAGCTGGGGAGGAATGGGAGAGCAAAACATCTGGGCATTCAGCGAGGGGTTACCTTTGCTGCATCTGCTTCAGCAAGTCACATTGCTGCTGCCTGTGCATGGGGCAACACAAGGTGTCACAAAATGCTCCAGCTGGGTTGTGCCATCAAGTCAAACAAATCCCAAATCAGCAGTGAATTCTCTATTCCAGGGGATACAAGACAGTGGAGAAAGCTGACCTCAAGTATCCTCTTGTCCATGGTCATGGGAAGCAGGTAGTTCAATGCTTTACACATTGGGAGGGCGGGAAGGCAGGAAGGCAGAGGCAGGTCTGCTGGGGGCCCTCAGCATCCCTGTCACTCACAGTCACTCTCTGGGACACTGTGGCAGATGGGGGCTCTAGAGCACCCAGCACTCTGGGGCTCTCCAGCACGGCAGTCCCACAGCCCCGACACGGCAGCTGCCTTTGCTGCCTGGCTGGTCTAACCCAGAGCCCTCTGGAGCAGAGAGTCTGCACACTCCTCCAGAGTATGGCAGAGCAGAGAGCCTGCCCTTTTCTCTTCTTCCTCTGCACACAAAAACTCATTTCAGATGAGAACTTCCCTTATCAGGTCCCATTTGGCATTGTCTCCTCTAGATTTAACTAGTGCCTTTCCCACAAACTCTCTTCCTCAAGGAGAGGCTGAGAAAAGGAGCCTGAAGAATGAAGGAAGAGGCAGGAGAAGCAATGACTGCACACATCCAGTGTCTGCCTGCTGGGGTCAAGCAGAAAGCCCCATCATCTCCCCCAGCACTACAACGCACCTGCCACCCCCTTTGCAGAGTCAATGCAGAACCTCCTTTGCCAGGAGAAAGGGACACACCCTCCCTCCAGACAACCCGTTTTCCTTCTTGCCACCTCAAATCAAGAGCAGCTGCCACCATGGTCTGTAGCATTACCCAGAGCACACATACTAACTCCAGAGCACACCACGGGCCACCAGAAGCCAGTGCAGGATGTCTCCACACTCACATCATGCTATTGCTTCTGATCACTCCTCCATCTCCAGAGTCTGCAGAGGCTGTTCTGGGTGATTGCTTGGAGAAAGGTCCTGAAGGCAACACATAGATGAGTCAGGACAAGCCACACATCAGCCTTTAAAGGTGCCACATCTTTATGTTTCAATCCTGTTTTGCTTTCTTTGGGGCCAGGCTCGTTTGCTGGGGACGCTGGCTGTCTCTCGAGGCCTGGGGGATCATCAACTCAAAGTCATTGACACCAACATTGAAGTAAAACCTTTCCTCTCCTGCATTCCCAAGGTCAGTCACAGCACATGGGAATTGTGTTATGGAATTAAACATGCTTCTCCTCCTCTATAGCATCCACATTTGACAGACCTGGCAGGTCTTAGCTCTGTCCTTTTCCATCGTCCTTCTCTGGACATGCTGCCCAGAGAATCCCCAAGACAGAGGAATATAGGAGCTTGTCAGCAAGGGGATGCAAGATTCAAAGCACCCTAAACCTACTGTGTCATCTCTTAGAGGAAGGCTCCCTGACCCCTCTGTTACATTGCAGGAATTGTCACAGATGTACTCCTGTGCTTTCCAGGTGAATGTATTTGACTTTGCTCTGCATGACATTAAGGAAGATGATGTCCTCATCATGGCAACTGATGGCCTTTGGGATGTTCTGTGCAACAATGAGGTGGCCCATGTGGTCAGGAGCTTCCTTGCAGAAAACAGGACAGATCCTCAAAGGTAATACCAACTTTGCCATCGTTTTCCCTTCCAAAAAACCCAGCCTAAATCAAGCTGAGATCACTCTGCTTCCAGCTTGGCTCTGGAATGACCAAACACTCTATTCTGTGGCTCTGGAAACTGCCTCCTAATCTTCATCCATTCTGAAGAAACAATTATAAAGCTGGTGCCTTAAAAACCCCTACTATTTTGACAAGAAAGCCACATTTCAACGTTGTTCTTAAAGGAAATAGTACTATGTTAACCCAAATCCTGCATTTTCCCACCCACAGATTTTCAGAACTGGCCAAGTGTTTGGTATGCAGAGCAAGGGGAATGAAGAGAGGCCACCAGTGGATGCTGGATGACAGCCATGAGGCATCCTACGATGACATCTCTGTGTTTGTCATCCCACTACACAACAGGGAGGAGGACTGACTTAGGATGACACACAGAACCTCTGTGTTCCCCCACTGTGGTGCCATTCAGCATCAACTGTTTCTGCTGTGCAGGTACACTCTGTTCCAGCAAAACCATTTGCAGTGGAACCTGAAAATGCACAGCCAGCACTTAGAGGATGAAAAAGAAGATTAGCTCCTTAAAAAAAATATTCAAGAGAGCAAGAGCAGGCAACAAATCATTCCCCTTTCTTCTTGTTTGACCAAGGAGAAACTGCAAAGGGGGCCATGCAAGCTGAAGGGTACCATTAGTATCACTCAAATCCGTATTTCTACTGAACTCTCCCTGTTTTTAATTCTGAACAATAAGGATCAATGAGATCCAACCAGTGTGAAATGCTGGCTTTTAATCAGACTTGAACTGGATGCATAAGCTAAAGCATCTCTCATATGCATTTGCTGCAACGTGAGATGTGCTGAAAACCTGTGAGTTGCTGCCAAGACAGCGCTGGGCACGACTGTGCCTGTGGCATGGGAATGTTGCAGCAGTAGCCCAGACCTTGGGACAGTTGCCATTTGTGGGCAGCACCACCTCAAACCAGAGGATGTTGGCAGATGAAGCTACACACTGGTGTACAGGAGCCTCCTGTGTAAAGATACGTAGGTGCCTTACTGTTATTTAAGAACATTGCAGGGTATTTGTTAACAAATCGTAGTCTACACTTGCTGACACTTTCTCTGTTCAGGTAATTTCTGACAGCAAAGCAGGTTTTGTAGCAGTGAACTGATGGGAACTGAAGTGTTGAAGTACATCAGGTGATTTAGTAGAAGAGCTCCAAGTAAAACAAAACCGGTTTGTTGCAATTTGCCTGCAGCGTTACATCTCAAGCCCTTAACACTCATTCCCACAAGAACAGGCGCACAGCAGACATGCCAGAGTTGTGCCTTAAACTCAAGAGGATCTACTTCTCAATGTGTTCATTAGCCAGGCAAATTCAGGTCTGGACAAGCTTTCCATTTCCCTGAATCCCCACTTCAGTTTTCATTTTTCATTACATAGGTTCCAAGATTCCATAGAGAAGCAGCCAAACCCTAGTTTTTGTTTAAGTTCCACAATGATTAAAGTCTAAATAAAAGTACTTTGTTGGGTTTTTTTCCCACGCATATTACTGTGGTGTTATTCCTGTCAGGGGTTTTACAGACCTGGGCTGGAGAAAAACAGCCTTAGAAAATTGCAGGGGAGTTTTTGGTTTGGATTTGTCTTTGCCAAGAAGCAGTTTGTCATGAGAAGCATTTCCTTATCAGTACTGCCACAAGGGCTGGGNCCCCCCCCCCCCCCCAGGAACGGGGCAGTGTTCTCAACTATCTCTCATGGTTTAAGCAAGGACAATATCCATTTTTCTCCAGCTTCACTTTCCCCCCCACCATCTTAAGCTTAACCTGAAAACAATGCACATGGGGTTTTGCCCATGTTAATGATGTTGGCTTCTGTCCTCCCTTCAGCAGTCGTAATGCTACATTTACATGCACTGACTGTACTGATCCAAGATTCCTGTTATTCAAATCCAACAAGTTATTTTCTCACCTTCTTGCTGAGAAAGGGCTCAGCTCTTCCATCCAGACCACAGGCTGCTGCAAACACCCCTCTACCCAGGGCACCATATCTCCCCAAGTAGCTGTCACAAGCTGGGTTCCCTATCCTGATACATTCCTAGGCAAGAAAAACCTCTTAAAATGGTCAATTTATATAACTTCAGAGAATCAGTTTCCTAGAGCTCCTGACTTTCCAAAACAAAGGGGATTTTAAAAAAATGGATCATTTTCCCATTCCCCCTCTAAGAAACCAGCAAGTTGTATCACATGGACAAATGCAGAATTTACAGCACTCAAGTGATCTCTCTACAAAATATTTATTGGTCACAACCACAACATTGAATTCTCCACATAAGTAGTATTTTGTGACAAAGCATAACTTGACTTTATGTATTTACACTCATCTGGCAGATACCACTGAGGAGTCCAACTCCCTGTAGCAGCCCATGACCACAGAGACCAAGTTTCCAAAAGGCTTGCCAGGTTCCCAGCCCCTGACCCAAACCCGAGGTGAAGTCTCTTAAAGTGCTAATACAGTCAAGAGGCATTGGAAAAAGACACACTGCTGCTTCCAAATTTGTCACTGAATTGTTCCTGTGTTCCCCAGAGCAGGTGTTGGGACATTAATCAAGGACCTGGTAGCTTAACTAAAAATATTAAAAATCTCCCAAGACTGACTTGGAGAATTACACTTAAAATCACCTACAGCCTAGGCAGGATGTGCTCAGCTACCATCACTGCTTATTTATAGAGATGGGCTGTTGGGTCTTGTTTCTTCCTTGTTTTGAAGAAAGATTTTCACTTCATCCCAAAGAACATGGGGGGATTAATGTTTCAAATGCCAAATTTGGAGGAGAATGCTGCTTCATGCTTGGCTGGGTTGGCCACTGCATTAGACCTGGGAGGGCTGTTTCTCATTAGCTGGTAGCCCCGAGGAGCACAGCAATTGCAGCCCTCAGACTCCTAGAAAAGCACATAGAAAGTGGAAGCTAAAAGCTTTATTCACCTTTCCTGTCCAACTGCTTAGAAATATGTGATCCTCAAGTTCCCTGACAACACCTGGCACATTTCCTTCTTTTAAAGGCAGATGGGAAACACAATTGCAACTACATCAACAGAGATGTCTCTGCCTTGTGTGGGTGGCAATGGGCCCTGGGAAGGCTCAGCTGCAATCCTGAACTGAGCACCAGTGCTGTTGTGCACAAGCCTGTACATCCCTCTCTTCACTCCAGAAAGCCACTAATGCACTTTGTGTGCGTTCTCCTAAACCAATCCTCTGGTCCCCTTTTCCTCAAACATTTCATGCCACCACACACTGGGTTTTACAACACTCTAAACAGAAGAGAGCTGAACTAGGGGCTTTGGACAAGCACTCAAAACCATGTTAGCAAAGAGTATTTGTAGAATAAAAGACTTTCAAAAGCTTCCCTGTGAAAAGCAACAAGGAATATGGCTGGAGGCTATCTGTTCGCTTCCTCAGGCAACAGACTTGATAAAAACTTCAAAGATCATTTGCTACTGAACTGTTTAACTGTTAAAATGCACTGTAAACTTCAAATAACGTGTGTGTTACAAACCACTGCAAAATACCAAGAGGTAAAATAGCACCAAGCAGCCTGAAATGCAACACTACTGAGTCAGAGTGGCTGAGGCCCAAGAGAACCATCTCCCTTTGTGCTGGGCAGTTGCATTTACAGGCAACGGTGGGGCAGTATGGGAAGAGGGACAGCATGAACCTCTTGTCTGCATCTCCAACAGCAGGCCTGTGTGGCAAGAGGAAAAGCATCCATCAGGCTGCCTGGGGACAGCAAACTCACATGACAGACCTGTGGTTAGAAATACCTCGTGCTGCACACATACCAAGCACCAAGTTATGAGCCTCATGAGAGGGCTGTGCTCCTGCCACTGTCACAGGCTCAGCACATGCTGCAACGTGAACAGAATCAGCAGTGCAGAAATGCTCAGTGCCCATCCCAAGCTCTTAGCAGAGGACAGTTCCACTGACAAGGACAAAGAAAAAAGGCAAGAAAATGCAAAAAGAGAAGCAGCTGTTCTACAAGTCCACTTACTTTTTCCAGGGAGAAATGATCTGAATCACAGACAGGCCCCCACAGCTGAGTTGAACTTTGCTGTAATGGAGGAACAGCAGGAATGCACTCAAGCACTGTTTGCCAGTACAGACCAGCACTCAAGAGCAGAGAGAATATGCCTGTTACTGTCTGGTCACCTTGCCAGCATTTCGTATTTATGAGCAGGGCAGCACACGTAACTGGGAGAGGAAAAGAACCAACTTCTCAAGCTGTGATCCAGCACATAAAACCAAGTGTGTTTAGGAAGGCAAGAATATATTGAACACCACATTTTTGGCAAGCCTGTCTCAGCCTGCTGGTGGATGCATTCCATCAACGCAGCACTTCAGGAAAAAAACAGAACCAGACCTGAAGAACAGCTTACCAGCCTTTCTGTGCCACTTGCCCACAAGCCCTTCTGAGGCACGAGACCATGTCCCTTCCATCTCTTTGCAGGGGCATTCCTTAGAGCAGGGCCACAGCAAAGCAGAGTCAGCCCAAGATTTTTAAAATTGATTTCTGAAGACATCTGACCAAGAATGCATTGCTCTTTAGGGGCTATCACCGGAAACCTGCAAACCTGAAACAAACTCCATGATGGGCAAACTGCATGTCAGTTATACCAACAAAGGGATACAGGTCTAAGCCTGATGTGGGAAGAGTTTCATGGAGCTTATTTACAAACCAGGGGGGTGGAAAACTGCATCGGTGAAAGTAAACAGCCTAGACACTCCACAATACTGGCCCACATCATATTCTTTTATATCTAAAAGTAAAAAAATATGGCCCATTCCCACTGCCCACCCACCCCACGATATTTACAAGTAAGATCAGTCAAGATGGTACATAAGGAAGATACACAGGCAGACTGTGCTTTCAGTCTCAGTTTGGTTTCTCCATCTTCCTGCTGACAGGCTCCTTTATTGCTTGGGACACTGGCAGGACCCCACCACTGCTGTCTGCACCTCTGGGACACTGGCACAGCAAACAGCAGGGAGGCTTTGGAAACCTCTGGCAGCGGATAAAACCTGTACAGTTCCACACTAAACCGCCAAAAAAAGGATAAGGTGTATCAGGTACATTCACAGTCACCCACGCTTCTGCTGCGTATTCCACTGCAAGAGAATCCAGCATCTGCTGTTGAAGTTGAGAACTGTCAGTGTTCACATTTGGCACAGAAGTATTTGCATCTGTGGACTGCAGTAAAACCAGAGAGATCCCAGATGTTAAAAACGTGCACTTATGGGAAGGAACTGCACATTCCGCCTTGGAACATGAATAGCCTTGTGCACTTACAGCAGGAAAACATACAATTACAGCTTTAAAAAAAATCCCACAAACGTTTTGTTAATAAAACAGACTTTGCTGAAATAATACTGTGTCAGTTCCAACTTGGACTGGAGCCTGCTGGGCATGGACTGGAAGGTAACAACATGTAGCATGCTGCTTCTGAATGTGCCAGGAGGCCAAGAGAAGCAGTCCTCCCAAAGGAATGCTGCAAATAAAGGTAAGACATGGAAAATATGCAGGAACAGGAACACAGTCTAGGAGATGTAGGCAATTCCAATACTATGGTTGCAATGAGGTGCTGCTGTCAGCAGAATGGAATCATCCAACAGCAGCCGCGGTGCAGGAATTAATCGTCGATAGTTGGCAACCAGAAGGCCTATGGAGGAGGAAAGAAAACATCTTTTCAGAGCAGAACATAAATCTCTCCTACAGCACACTGTGGGAGCTGATCACTGCTACCTTCCGTAAGGCAGAGACTACTAAAGAGGCAGCAACACCCACCCAGCAGTTTAAGGTTACAGTCCTTGCTTACACTGCACGTTCTGCAGGTGAGCCAGGCTTACACAAACTAAAAGTATCAGCAGTGTTCAGGGACCTGACAAACTCCTACTCCCAGTGTTCACAGGCACTCACTGCCTTCTCTGCTTTCCAGTGCACGTTCAGACACTGGCTGGTCAGGTGTGCCACTCCTGCCAGGCACTGCACAGCCAGGGCTTGACACACAGGCCTGGCTCTCACCAAAACCCAAAACAACACTCAGCAGAGGTACTGAGCCTTCTCACATTCATCTCGAGACCTCATGGAGCCACTAGGAGGAACTTAAAACCATGTCCTTACCATATTGGAACATGCGCTAGCAAAAGTCATGAATTTTGGATTGAACTGCAGACAGGTTATAGGACCTGTGTGTTTCCCATCCAGCACAGCCACCTTCATCCCACTTTCCCCATTCCAAACATGGATCTTCCCATCCTCTGAACCTGCAGGCAGGAGTGGAAAACAAGATATGCAAGATGCACTGGAGAAATCAGAAGAGGAAATGAAGAACAAAACCTTTCCTGTCAGAACTGGCACGTCTCTACCTCGCAGCACAAACTTCAGAGTTCTCCAAGTGTCACAAGAGCACTTCCAAAGCATCACCAGAGTTTACACACCTACATCCAACAGCAGGTTTTTACTCCACAGGCTGAACTACACAGAGTGCAATTCTATTGAGGCAAAGACATTAACAACTACTGTCACCCAGGAGAAAAGGGGAGCTGACACCCTCCAGCCACAGAAGGGACACTCCAGCCAACCTGCCCTGATGTGAGAGAGGCCAAGCACTGGGGAAAGAGTCATTGTTCACACAAGTTCTCAGTTCAGACACAGATAAATATTTCACTCAGCAGGCACAGAATCAAACTGAAGGTTTACCATGGGAGGTAACCAGATTTCAACAAACTATGCCAAATACCAGCAGCTTTCCTGGAGATGTCAGCTTTCCACACTGTTACAACAGAATGGGTTTTTCACTTTAAAATGGCATTTTTCAAACTCTGGGGCTGAGAACTTTACATTTTTATAATTCATTTCTGCTTTACTCTCACTTTAAACAGGATTCCTAATAAAAATGTAAGGAATATTATTTTGCTTCTGTATTTATGTCTGAAGCCTTTCAGGAAGCAAAAATTAAGAAGCACAAGTTGCAACTTAACGGAACAGGAATAAGTGATTTGGACTTCTTCTATTACAGTTTTCATTTGGAAGGGCACAGCAGAAAGGTAAACATGTGCAATGAAGTGCTCTCCAGAGACAGACCAAACAAAGAACCCCACCCCTCTTCTCTGCAATCAGGAAATTCTCAGCCAGAACACAAGAAGTTTTGCCAAGACCATCGCTCATCCAGGAAGAATGAGGATCATGATACCAGTTACTACAAAGTTAAACATATTTGATGTACCAGTCACACAAACAGGAACAAAAAAAAGTGCTAGGAGAGGCAGCACCACACAGACTCACCTGACTTGTGTCCATGGGTCTTGTTGGGCAGCAGTGACTGAAGTGCTTATTTTGAGGTGCCCAACCTGAAGTACCAGGCTGTACAGGAGTTGCAAACTGCTTTTTGCCACCTTGCCACATAAATTATGTAACAATTCTTCCCACATTACAAGAGTTTGGCAGTTTCTTACCTATTTTGGAACAGCATTCATATATAAAGAATAAAAGAGAAGTCTTCTTGCAGACTCATTTATATTTCAGCCTAGAGAAGGCTGAGTAAACTAACAGAGCACTGTCAGTGCAAAGAAAGCTTACAGCTGCACTGTATTATTTAAATACACTCTGCTTCCCAACAGACACAGCTTTAGCCCTACATAACACCCCTAATTTCAGAGCACTGAAATTCTTCCCAAGAATTATCTTACCTATCATGATGAACTGAGAGTCTGGTGTGAAGGATGCCTCCAGCGTGACAGCCTTACTATTGTTATAACCCTATGGCACAAAACAGGAGAACACATGGTAGAGAGTGTGTCCACAGCAACCTCACAACCAAAGGGCACCTGCTCCCAAAACTAACACCAAGCTCCAAGCAAGGTCCCCAGGCAGCAGGCTCACCCCAAATGTATGCAGGACAGCCCCTTTGAAGGCATCGATCAGCCGGATGAACCCGCCGTTCGTGGATATGAGGATGAGCTTCCCATCGTTGCTGAACTTGAGGCCTGTCCACTCACATGTCCGATCGTATTGCATCTTAAACGTGGCAAATGGCCCCTGCAGAGAGGAAAGTGGGAAACAGAAATGTGGAATGTGCACTCTTCATGCACTGCTGCTCACAGGAGTCTGTTTTTATCTTTAGCTTGGGAAAACGAAGGGTTTTTTAAAAGAAAATTCTTAGCCCTAAGATACCAAGAGTGTCATGGCAATTATGTCACTGCATGGGTACGTTTCAACATATGAATCCACAGTTTCCAAAGCCAAAAAGAGTCACAATAGGGTGTTTCAATTCAATAGTTTTATACTCTACCACAGTCAACAGCAGAAATTAATTTAAGATAGCATGAAGTTTTGAAATAAGGCTGCTAAAAGTTAAAGCCATTGTAACTGTCATCTGACTTTTTGAGAACCATGGAACTAACTATGCTTAGTGTGTAGTTCAGCTGTCTACTTGCTTACAGTTTCCTCTGAAATTTCCATCCTTTCTGACAACCCTGGCTCCATCACTGCCAGTGTTATTCCAGAATCATCAGCAAGGAAAGAAAAAACACCAAAACCCGACAAGAAAAAGCCTAAATGGGAGTTTGGAACAGGTTAAAGAGTTACCAGAAGTACACTAACATTGGTTCGGGAGTGCACTTCAGGATTTGGTGACAGAACATATCCCTTTCTGTCTGTGAGATGTGTGCTTACCGAGATTTCCTTGGATGCCAAGTAGGCAACCCAGACAGTAAGATGGAAATCCAGCCTCTAAGCACTGAGCTTAGACTATTTCTTGCAAGATAAAAGGTGTAAGAAGTGAAGTTAGGGCAGCTCACCTTGTCAAAAGAACGCAGATCATAAAGCTTCACCATTTCAGAATTGACTCCAGCAGCAAAAATCAACCCTTCTGGGTCAAAAGAACACACAGGCTTCCCTTGGAGATGCATTAAACCCTAGAAAATAGAAATTACCGAATTTATTTTGCAAAACTGATGCTCACATTTCTACCACCACGCTTTGAGCCCAGTGAGCTCTGAAGGTGAGGCAGTGAGCAAGCCGATGCTCAGAGCCCCGGTGGGTGGGCCGGCTGTGCCTTCCCGGGCGTATCCCGGGCAGCGAGGCTGCCATCTCATGGGCCCGCTGAAAACTACAAGTAAAGCTCCCTCAGCCTGTTTCCCAGACTCTCCTAGATGCAGCTTCCAGTTACAAGTCCTAGTTTTACCATTCTTGCAATTTCAGGCATGAGCATAATTAACAGAACTGCTACTAAATTTACAACCCCATCTTGTCTGTAGCAACTTGGAGACTGAGATTCATCCCAAGGGCAATTTCCACACTGGCATTAAAGGCATACTTCCATAGAAAGACAAAATAAAGATTTCATGTCAGAAAAAGCTCAGTTTTAAAACAGATAAAACCATTTAGTAAAAAAATGTAACATTATCTTCCTTTTGTATTTACAGTTAAAATAATCAACAGCCCTCTCTCATAAGCAAAATGGTCTCAGTGAGATGGGAAAATATGAGAGCACAACACTGTGTGTCCAGTTACAGCTCACCACCACTAAAGCTGGAGATTCTACTCCCAATCTTTCACTCCTGCCACTGCTGCCAGCAATGGTATTTTTCTCAGCCCATACAAGCCTGCTTCCATTAAAAAAGTGTTCCAGCAAAATAAATACAAACAGTGTTCTGCCTTGCTAGAAAGTTAAATTTGCTTACAAACAGTTCTGATGAACAACAAAGGTGACACAAGGAGGTGGAAGGATCATATGGCCACTGTGTTACTTTAGATCCTCAGTTTCTTCATCAAATTTAATTGCATCAAGGCACCCATTTTAGACACACACTACAAATACTCCAGTAAGATGCTTTCCCAACCCAGGAGAGATGCCAGCTAGGAGAGAACCCCCTCTGCATGAGGGAGCAGCCTGATGAACAAGCTGATGACACCCAGCCCTTCTCATTTCATCAGCTGTGGGTGTTACTTCTTGCTCTCCACAGTCTCTCCAGCAGACACAGAGGTGAGACTGAGTGGTGTTACACAATGCAACACATGCTGCACAGATTCCTGACTGAGGCTCCTTCAGCATCCTGGGAAGACAACAACCCTAAATCAGCAGCACACACTTCTGGCAGTATTTTTGCTTTGTAACAAGCACACATCCATTTTCCATCTTTCTAGGGGAAAATGCAACGCTCCATGCATGTGGATTTTATAACCTACCTGGCAATTTGGAGAGCGGAGATCCCAAAGTCGAATAGTTTTATCCAGGGATCCAGAAATAAAGGTATCGTCCACTGGAGACATTGAAAGAGCAACCACTCTGCAACACAGAAGCCCACACACCTCAGAGACATACAGAACAAGTGAACAGAGCAACAACCTCAACAACTGTGTACAAGCTCGTAATTGCCATGAACAAAGCAAAAAAACAGTGTGAGCCAAGTGTAACAGAACTCAACTCATTTCAATTGTTATTTCCATTTCTCCTGCCCTGTCTCCAAGCCACATCTCACCTTTTTGTGTGCCCCGGGAAATACCGAATGTATTTGTTGTCGTGCAGGGAGAGGTAACGGATTGTATCTGTAAACATAAACCATAACCTTTATTACACCACGAATCAACAGCATCTAAAACTGATCACACAGTAACTTGCTCCTTAAAGCAACAGCAATCTCACCACAGTGAGCAAGTCTGGCCGCTTGATTTCAAGTCAGACTTGGAAACAGAATCAGGTTAGAAACAGACATAAAGAAACTTGGTTCTTCTCAAGGCAGAACTGAAAATCAGACAACAGGAAAGATACTTCCCACAGTCTGAAGTCACGTTACCTCTCAAAGACAAACTGTCATGTGATTCATGCAAGGTAATTTCAAAGGTGCTAAAATTTAAGTAGCAGCAGGTTTTATTCCATCTTCTCACAAAAGGGAAAGAATCAAATTTACAAAGTTGATGCTGTCACTTTTTATTGCTTTGCAGCACGAAACTTGCTGTCTTTCCTACACACACATTCAGCAAACAAATCTCCAACTAAGCAGTACACACAGGAAATGTGCAAATTCTGACATTCAGCTAAAGATAAAAACATGAATTTCAAAGCTAGGGCAAGACCATTAAAAACTAGCAAGTGTCTCAATCAAAAATTAAATTTTTGTTTAATCTGACAATCAACAGCCTCACTCGTTCTCTGCACTCAGAGCAAGTAAACTCTGAGAGGAGGACAGAGGAGTAAGCTGAAGTTTAGTCTACTTAAAGTAACCTTAGAAATAAAATGAATAAGTAAGAGCAGCACCACAACATTTCTCAAGTGCCAATTTTATCCTGAGTATAGATGAACAACCCAAGAGTAGCCCACAATTTTAGAAGATTCAGTTGAGACTTTCTCCCACAATAAAAATAAATCCTTTTAAGAACCCATTACTAAAGCACAGAAGTCACTTTTGAATCTTTATGTGAAGACTTTGTGGTGCTGGAACAAGTCCGGGTGAGGCTCCAAAGATGAACTGAGAGAAACAGATATTTCTACTTTTGACTCAGAAGAAGGAGAGTCAAGAAGATGCAACAAGCACTGGGCACGTTAGCACGCAAAAGGGCTACTGTGTTAAATGTTTTGAAAGGCTCATTCAGAAAAAATTTTGTATCTGTGAAAAAGTTGCCAAGTTTCCATTTTTGCCTGAGAATTCCCACTGAGCTGAGATGGGAGGCCCAAACCACTCTCCAGTATTTGACAGGAAAACTGAACATGTGTTGCCGGTTGAACAAGCTGGAAACATGGTGCTGGTGACCCCCCCATCTGAAAGGCTCTGAGACCTGAGCTCTCTCTCTCCAAAACACAAACCCCCGGTGCTGCTGTCACATCCCATCCTGGGCAGATCATGCTTCAATCATGCACACCTTGAGTTTTTCCTGTCATTACCTGTTCTCCAGAGTATCCAGGCAGAATCCCTTGTTGCTCTGTGAGCCTGGCTGCTGGCAGGGCTCTGTCCCAGGCAAGGCAGTGGCCTGTACAGTTATCTCCTGTACCGGGTGGTATCATAGACCCTCAAACTGTACAAACTACTACTTCAGCCTGGAATCAGGCAAGAAGAACCAGGTCCAGAGATCCTGAGGACATCTTCACAAGTACATTGGTAGCAACTCCAACAGGTAAAATGCTTGGAGAAAAGCACCAGCACTCCTGTATCATGTTCCTGAGTTAATCTCAAATACAATGCACCTTGCCCAAGACAACAGTATTAGAGTATCTGGACTTCTACAGAACACACTGTCAGTTTTATTAGGCTTATGAACCTTAACAGCAACAAACATTCTTATATTGTGTGGGGTTTTTTTGCCTTCTAATCAACTCTTTATCATGCTGCTACCCTGCAGGATGAAGACTCTTAAGGCTTACCAGTGCTTAGAAACAAAATCTCACAACTCAAAATGGCATTAAAAATGCTTCATTAAATTATTATTATTATTGTAGATTAAATAACAGTCAAATAAAAATGTGACAAAGGAATAACACAATTAAAAAAATAAGTAGGTTCTGAAACAGGCTAAAAAGGCAAGTGCTTCCTGCCACACCCTAATCCTTTTACACCATTAAATCCAATTTCATTGGAGGCTTCCTTGTTTCTCTAGTTTCAGGCCTTAACCTGACTTCCTAACTGCTCTAAATTGTCTCTGCAATTCCTTTAGTAATCCAGCACACATCATAAGGCACCGGTACCTTTACTGTCAATCTCCATTTCTGCAAAGGGAAAACCAACCCCAAACTTCTATTCCAGAAATGATTATGAATTTACAAACACAATGTTAAAGCTCATTTATAAAGTGCTGTGCTAAGAGACTTGTTCACTGCAAAACTCTCAGACACTGACTGTAACAAATAAAACTAAAACACAATTTGAAATAAACATAAGCTGTTTCCAACCTTAGGAAGCATTAAGGCACATACCTCTGTCAGTTTTTAAATTTGAATTTTAAATCAACCTCAACTAATAGAGAGCCTGTCCTGAAGCTGTAGAAGCCCTTCCATGTCAGTGATTTGGAGTGTAGCTACCACAGACACCAAGTGTGGAGGAACAGCATAAAAACAGGTCTTCTGTCTAGTACATGAAAAAACAGGTCGTGAGAAGCAAATCTCATCTCTAGAGAGCTCTGTGACCTCCTCCAGGCTTGTCTGGTGATCTGCCAATTATCCAGACATGTAGTGTGAAGAGATTAAATCTGCTGCACTCCAGTGGATCACTTACCATCTATTTTGTTGGAGCTGTACACAACAGTGTTGGCAGCATGTGTGTACCTGATGAGATCCACTCCATACTTCTTACTGTACAACGTTCTCTTTGGTCTGTCAGGAGGAAGCAGAAATAATTGCACTCACTGCAACAAAAAGGGCAAAACAAAACTCATGGTAATAAGGCCTTTTCTACTGAGGTATTACATCATTGTTTCAAGTAGTCAGATGGTTTAATACAAAGAAAAGCTTTGGTATTTGATCTTCAAACAAGGACCTTGGTGTTTTTCCAAGACCATCTCAAGGCTTGAGAAGTTCCCTGTAACACCTGTAAAGTGCACTTGTCTCCTCCAAAAATTCCTTTTCCTGTGATGTAGACTGCGAAAAGAATGGGAGAGCTAAGAACAAGTACAGCAAGCCCCACTGTGCCCTTGCCCACCCAAATCTCCAACTCATCTGCTGCTCATTTTAGATTGACGATAATTTTTCTTTTTGTTCTGTTACCTCAAAACCTACAACAGGGTGTCTCATCCACGTGGTATGAACCTGAACACTCACATGTATACACCAGTGGTCTATAAAAGACATGATAACACAGGGACTTTTCCAAAGGACTGCTGAATTGTATACAACCTTAAGGCACGAAACTCAAATTCAACATTTTGCAACGGAATGAAAAAAACTGTGGTGAGAGTGAACACAACCTACAGAATTGGATTTTTAGGGGGCTGGCAAGCAAGTGATGCTCTGCACTAGTAGGAATTTAAACTGCGGGGTAAACCTGGAAGCAGCTGTGTAATAAGAGCCTGCCCCAGCAGCAGTGCCTGTCTGAGCAGCACAAGGTCCCCATCACCCTCCTTCCTCTTTCACCCTCAGCTGAGGCAGCACAAAGGCTTCAGAGCTGGGCAGTCAACCAATGAACGTACTGATCAACACCAGAAACCTCATCTCTTCTGGGAGTTGTTTTAACCCAGAAATTCACAACTCTGGTTATTAACACAGGCCCACAAATCTTTTACCAACACAACCAAAGAGGACAGCACAGGAACGGAAACCAACAGCAGGAGCGGTCGAAACCGACACTGCTGCCAAGAGGAAAGTTTATCAGACTACACCCTCAGACAAGGTATTTCTAATATGCTGGACTTTTTCCTTCTTGTCATTAGCCTCAAGCTGACACACCCAACCAAGAGCACAAGCAGGAGACTTCTCATATCAGAATGAAAGCAGATATTCTTACAGATTAATTCTCACACAGCGGAAGCTGTGGGGCTTTGGCTTCAAACGAACTCGCTGGGGACAAGTTTCCATTAAGTGAAAGGCAATACAGAAAGTACAATGAACACCCATCTGCACTACAGACAAATATCTCAACTGATTCTTCCCCAGCAGATTTTAAAATCAGTTTTCAGATACAAACAGCACACTAAATTTAGATTTTGACACTTTAACATTATGCCTGATATACAACCCCATACTGTTTTCTGCAGTTATCTCAGCTGTGCTGTTGAACAAACTGGGGATAAAAAAAATCCCCAATGTCAAAACATATTAAGACTCTTGTGCTTAGTTTGGCTTTTCCTTTCCTACTAAAAAGTTTAAAGCTTAGAAACTCCATTCAGAATAAATGAATGCACACAAAAACAATAAAGAGCAACAGCTGGGCAAAAGTACATTTACCAAAAAGGATGAAAGGACTTCTGTGCTTTTGGAAAGGTGAAGTTTTCCTGTAAACTGACACAAGCAGAAGTGTGTCATTACACACAAGACCAACCTCTGTTGCCAACCGTTTTAAACACAAACAAGAAAACTCGGTATTTTTTAAACAAATCAAAATCACTAAACATAACTCCAAGGTCAGGGATACTCTATCCAGCCCACCTACAAACCAAGCAATACTGCCAAAGAAAAATACTTGACGAGGTCTCAGCCAAATCTGCTGAAAGATGAAACAAAACACAGGTGAGGCTTGTAATACCATCTGTGCCTTGGTTGGAATCAGTGCTGTGGGTAAAACATCCTCCACAACCAGGACCAGGGATGCGCTGAGCAAACACTAGGGCCAAGCAGGAAGGAGCCCAGGTCCTTCATTTAATTTGTATAAATAATACACAATTGATAGATATTAAAATACAAGCTAAACTTTTGCTAGAGCACCATTCTATCACACTAGGCTTAAAAACGTGCAGCCAGGCTGCCTCCAGCCCCGAGAATTGCTGCTCATCCCAACAACTGTCCTACAAGTTGTCAGAGTCTCCTCTGGAGCCTCGGCAGACACAGCCGAGCCCCGAGGTCCCGCCTGTGAACCAGCCTCCTGAGGGAGGATCTGGCGACGCAGGGACGGGCTAAAAACCCCACGACAACAATTCAGTTCTTTCCACATTTTGAAACAGAAGGGGAATCTCGGGACCAAAATGATGAGATGCCCATGAACAAGCAGTTGGTGAAGCCCAGGACAGGCGAGATAAGGAGATAATCTGGTTCTGACAGCCCTTGGCTGAACAGCTCTGTTTCAACTGCCCCGACAGTGTCAGAAAGTGAAGTTCACACCCTCACAGAGCTGCACAGCTAATTCTGGTGTTGCAAAACAAAGCAAATCGAGTGAGGCTGTACCTAAAGTATCATCAAGCAGCTACATTTTAATTCTACCAGCAGAACTGCTCATTAATGGGGGACACACCCCCTAAATTGCCAACTTTTGCATGGGAAAAGGTGTTAACTTTCAGGCCATTCAATGAAATAGGATCTCTTGCACTGAAACCCAGCGAGCAGAACGTTTCATCTCCTCCTGGCCATTATACCCTTTAGCAATGACACACACAAGCAGTGAGAGTTCCAGGCTCCTGAAATATTATAATTATTTATAAGACAAAAAATAAACTCTAGGCCTGAAACTGCCACACCAACCACCGTGGACAGATTTGAGGTTTCCTCTTCACACGACTCTCTAGTGACAATTCAAACCAGGTGGGAGAACAAACACGTCCTGCATCCCTGGGTACCTCTAAAAATCACAGCGGTACTTTTAAGTCAATCGATAGCACCTGAGAAACTCTCCAAATAATTTCCTGATTTTCTAACCCCTGGAGACCTGCATCCTTACACAGGGCTACCTCGATGCCACCACTGCCGGTGCCCTGCAGCACTGCAGAGAGCCGCCATCGATCTGCATTTAACTTCATTAAAGCAAACCCTCTGGCTGTAAAACGCTCATCAGGACTCGATGGAGATCGGAATGAAAGGACCAGATGCCTCCCAACCCATCCAACTGTTCTTTCCAGGTTGGACAGGGGAAGAGCAATCGATACCATCTGCATTAACACCACTCAGCCCTGCAACCACTGGATAGAACTGGGATCTGGGAGACAATCCACGGCAGACTCCACACGTGTAGAGTTACCTGTCCTTACACAAATTAAACCATTTCACAGAACACTTCACTCCATCAGATGGAGTGAACCAGTAACTTTAACGTGCAAAGAAAGAAAACTAAAGAGGAGTGTAAAATAACATACAGTAAGTGACCTGCAAAACGAAGAGAATATGCAGGATGCAATCTTTCATCCTAGCAAGTTTGATGTCTTGAATTGTTTGGAGGACTAGGAACACCGTGTTTAGTAGAAAACATACACAACACCACCTTGATATTCCCAGGCCATTTCTTTTTCATTCCTGCATCACTCTGTCATTTTTATCCCCTCCCCTACAATGCACAGACTTGTTTTCCTTTCACTTTCTGTGTGGATGTGATGACCCCTAGTCTTGACCTTACAGAAAAAAATAAGATCACATCAGAACCACATCATTACACCAAGCAACAAATGCAAATTTCAAGTTAAAATTTGAAGGAATTTAAGGCATCCTTGTACCAAATGAGAAGGATTTTAATGGAATAACGACCCCATTTGGCTCAGTCTGTTCCAGCTCTCAGAGAATATAAATGTCCTCAGGGTACCCTCCAAGCCATCGACTGCAGTGTCACTTCCTGCAGGTTTCCAGACTCCCAGTGCTCTGCAGATTTCGGGGGGGGTTTGTCCGAAAAACAGGACAGGCAGCCGGTGGATAATGAAGTGGGAAACACACACCCCTGAACTCATTCCTTTTAAGTAATAGAAGCCAATAAACACCTTGACTGACCAAATCTAAATTAAGAGAGCGTTTGAAGACACGTGTGAATCGCACTTATATTTTAGCTGTGCTTCACAGATAAGAGCCCAACTAGACGAAAAGGATTTAAAGCGCGAAGCGCCACTTTCCCTTCAGCATTCCCGGGCACCACGTGGAAACTGGGTTTTGAGAGAAACACCACCAGGTTTGCAGAGTTTTCAGTAGCACACGCTACACCTTCTTCACCTTTTGGCTTAAAGCATTTACCCAAGAAGTCACACTCAGATGAGGTTGTTTAAAAGGGCACATCTGTACATTGCTCACAGCAATCGTTTCTCTTTTGAGAGATTTAAGCCCAGAGAAGCCCGAGAAGTCAGTTTCGTACCTGCACCAACCCCGAGGCCTGCAAACGTGACCAGACCCAACTACTTAACCTTAAAAACTTTAAAAAAACCCTTAAAATTATGCCTTACAGAAGCGAGCTCTTACACACGGCAAACTACCAGCGCTGCCTCCCGCCTAGCGAGATAAAAAGCAGCACCAACAAAACCACGCTGCTCCCACTCCTGCCGGTGGGACGGTTCTACTCACAAGCCTTCGCTAAAAAAACACGCGGAGAGAAGCTCAAGCTCCCCGGCCAACGGCGCGGAGCCGGGCACGGCTGGGCCCCGGAGGCCCCGGCACTCACTTGCCCTCTTGGCAGTCGTAGAGCACGATGGAGTCATCGTCGCTGCTGGAGATGACGGTCTCGCCGTTGGGACTGAAGTCGAAGCAGTTGATCTTGTCCGAGTTCTCTCGGAACACCTTGGCCACGCGGAAGCTCCGCAGCACGTTGTCCGTCAGCTTCATCCCGCCCGCCGGGCCGGGCCGCGCCGAGGGCGGCGGCGGCGCTGCTCAGGGCGCGGGAGGAGCCGGGCGGGGCTCTGGGCGGCAGCGGGAGCGTGCGGGCCGGGCC
>VXBA01004801.1:0-25551 GCA_013399895.1 Serilophus lunatus | reverse complement strand
GGCTGTGCCCGTGTCCCGAGGGATTGGCGGTGGGGCGCCGGGCGGAGCGGCTGCACAGGAGCCGGCAGGACGCCCAGGCGGCAACGGGCAGCCCGGGCTGTACCAGCAGCGGAGCGGGAGCGGGGCAGCGCCGCCCTCGGCTCTGGCGAGGCCGCACCGTGTCCAGTCCCGGCCCCTCATGACGAGACACTGAGGGGCTGGGGCGCGTCCAGGGATGGCAGTGGAGCCGGGGAAGGGGCTGGAGCGCAAGTGTGATGAGGGAGCTGGGGGTGTTTAGCTGGGAAAAAAAGGAGGCTCAGGGGTGACTGTCGCTCTCTACAAGGGCCTGGAAGGAGGTTCAGGCCTCTGCGCCGAGGCAGCCGGAGACGGGACAAGAGGACACAGTCCTGAGCTGCGCCAGGGAAGGGTTGGGTGGGACCTTAGGAGGAATTTCCTCATAGAGAGGGTGATGAGACATTGGAATGTGCGGCCCAGGGAAGGGGTGGAGTCACTGTCGCTGGGGATGTCTGAGGAAAGACCGGACGTGGCAGTGCCCGGCCTGCTTGATGTAGGGATGGGTCACAGGTTGGACTCGGTCTCAGGAGTTTGGGCCCTTTCTTATCCTTCCCTCTCTACTTTCAGACCCGTTATTGCACATTTTTATTTCCCAGTATTTTTTATTCCTCTAAAACCTTCCAAGCACTACTACAGGAACACACCACAGCTACAGCACCATGCTCTTGCACCACAGGACATCAGCTAAAGGCAGGCAGCACACACTTGAACCTTTGAGAAAAACACTGTGGCTTTTGAGGCTGCTGCTCCAAAGCACACACACCTTGGAACCACCCCTTTCTGTCATGAATCCCGATGTCAGGCTCTTGGTATATTTTGTATATTTTTGTATATTAGTTACCTTAAAGAGTTATTCCTGGAGTACAACAGTAGCTGTAGGCATCTCCCCCGCACACCTCAAAGATTTCTGCTGTTTTAAATTCAGAACACCACCAGATCTCCTTGTTTCAGTCTCCCAGAAAATCAGAATCAGAAGGAGAAAAACCCAAAGCAAACAAACCAACCACAAACACCTTCCTAAACATGAATTGCATTTTCCTTACATGGTCTCCAGAACAGTTTGATTTTGTGTTTGGCTCCTGTTGCCCCCCTGTGGTCAAACCTCAGCAAGCCCGGGAACTGTTAAAGCTCTGCCTGCACGTCCCTCAAACAGGCTGAATAATTTCGTGTGCCCGTACAGTTCAGTGAAACCAAAGCCTTTTCCCAGATTCCTTGCCCCTGCTGTTCGCTGCAGTTCACGCTGCAGGTTTTGGGTTCTCACCCCACTCCTCCTTTCCCTCACTTGGGAGGGATTGGCTCCTCGGAATGATTCACCTGTTTTCACTTTGAAGCAGAGACAAGGTTTTCACACCAGAGTCCAGGGAGACTCAGCCAAACACGCCTCCATTTCTTCTGAGGGTCTCTGGTTCTGCTGCCCCTTTGTTCAGTTCAGTTCAAAACCAGCAACTGATTTTCGTGTGAGGAGATGTTTTGGGCTGTTCCACACATGCTGGAAATTGCAGGATCAAAGCCTGGATTATCTCCTGTGGGCCCCAGAGGTGACTCACCAATACCATCTTAAGGAAATTTACTTCAAAACACCTACAATACTTAGCTAAGTTTTCCAGTTGTATAACACCGTGGGTTGTTGATTTGATATTTTGTCACTTCCTTTTTATTCTTCTGCCTTTCTTCCTAATCGTTGGAACTTAGTTTGTCAGTTTATACCAAGCTGGAATTTAGCTGGCAGGATAATTGGGTCTCCTAGCAAAATGTCATCTTAAGTAGGAATTATGGATAATGCCCCTGCAAAATTAGTTAATGGAAAAAAATGTTTAATTGTTGCTTGTGTGATATTGATCACATGCAGTTATTCTGTGCACTTCTCTGTTACATACCACTGGAACCTGCACAATACAGGGACCTGTGCTTGCTCAGCAGCAGAAATTCACACTTCTCCTTGCTCAGTGTCCTGAGGTTTCTGTGGCTCCTGACCTTATCGCGGTTCCTCTGGAAGGTGCCTCCGTCAGCACTTCCCCAAATTAAGCACTTTGTGTTACCCTGTGGGTCAGTAATGAAGCTGTGGGATGACACAAACCCCAGCAGAGTCCCTGTTGGTGACCAGCTGTCAGCTGGACCCTGAGCCACTGATTTCTGCTCTCTGAGCCCAGTGGTCAGGCTGGTTTCCAGCAGGTCTGGCTGTGTTTGCCCAGCCCGCACTCCAGTGTGCTCATGGGAATGATGTCAAAAACCTCACTGAAATCCAGGCAGTTCACATCTGCTGCTTTCCACATTCCCCACAGCCACTTGTCTCAGCCCAGAGGGCAGCTGTAATTGTCATCCTGTGACTGATTAAGATTCCTGGCTCTTTCTCCTCTTATGTTATTTCCAACTGAGGAGCTCATAATTTTCTGCTATTAATCCCAAAGAGCATGACCTTGTATTTTGCAGCACTGAGTTTCAACCCCTTTCTACTATTCCAGTCCTCAAGGCTGGCAGCTTTTCATCTTCACCAGAATACTATGATCCTTCCCTGTATTTTAAATGACTCTCAACTTTGATGGCAACTTGACTCAGAATAGGGAGTTTGAGAAATTACAGCATGAAAGGAAGTAGACTTGGCATGGACTTGGCTCCAGGGTAGTGGTGTTCTGCGTTGAGCTACAGAAGGATTTTTTAGTGAAAAATTTTTCTTCCTTGCAATCCCCAGCACAGGGGAAAATCATTTCCAAAAGGTATATAGGGAGTGAAGGGAGTGTGACCTAGAAAAACTAGTAAGATGCATATGTCAAATCCAGTTATTTTTTTTTTACTAATGATACTGATCTATATATATAAAATGCTGAACACTTATCTACCCTGTGCTTGGCCTTAAGCCACATTCCCCATCAAAGGCAAAGAGACCCTGTTGACACTTTCCTGGCAAGTAAATCAGTCATGAGAGCAACATATTTCTTTTCCAAGAAACAGACAGAAAGCCATGTATTGGAATCTAGGACTGCTGGGTTTCACAGTGCTCAGCATATCCTTGAAACAAAGGTCTCGAGGCTCCATCCTTTCTCCCTTGCCTGCCTGGCAAACCCTCTGGTCTCATCACTCTGCTTCTGTCCACCCTCATGCTCTTTCCCAGGTCTGCATGCAGGAGCACTGCAGTGAGAGGGGGCAAAGGGCCTTTCCCCCTGTCCCTGCACACCCACTCGTGCACTGGACCCTCCACAGCTGCCCATCCTTGCCACAGACGTTTTCTCTTTTACCAAATGTGAATGAGGCAGAGCAGTAATTTTATGCAAATCCATGTGCAGATTAAAAAATTAATCAAATTCTGAAATTTTCATTTAAAGAGATTAGTCTTGAAAAATCCCCCATCTAATCCTCCCAGAATAGTCACTTGGAACAAGCCTTCACCGCTTCCTTTTCCTCCTGGGTTCAGTGCATCTCCTGGAAAATTTTCTTGTAATGCTTTTGGGACCACGAGGAGCAGCAAGTTTTGAGTTTGAGCAGGGCTCACCAGACAAATTAAAGTTGATATATCAAACGATAAAGAAGATGTGTCAGTAAGTGGGAACAGGGGAGTTTAAGGCAGTAAAATCTCCGCTCTGTTGTACTTCATAGGTAAACTCCCCTGGTGATGCAGGAGAAATGAGCATTGAGGCTCAGTGAGTCTAATGTTAATTTACATGCCAAGGGGCCAGAAAAAAAAGTCAGGCAGCAAGAAAAACGAGGAGCAAGAGACACTGCTAAAACTTGCTGTGTCTGGGAGTTTACTGCTGTAATCTGTCTTTTAGAGCTTGAGCTCAAAATTACCCTCAAGCAACTGGGGTTTGATCAAGTGCCATCTCAAATATTTTCCAAGCCCCTCAGGGATTTTGGAGTTGACCCTGTACATGGTGGGCCAGCCTCCAATCCTGGCTACACTGAGGGAAATCCAGAGACGTCCCAATGACATTAAAAGTAAACCAGTGTAGGCCCCTTAAGATCTCACTTGAACTAGACATTCTGGTGCATTAATATAGAGCATCCTCTGATCTCACAGCACCTGAAACGCTTAGGATTTGTCTGTGGTTGGGTTGGCCTGCAACAAGCTCAATTACCCCAACTTCAAGAAAACCACAAGCCTGTGATGCAAATCCTTGAACAAACCTCCAACCACAGCACCTGGAACAGCTCAGCTCTGCCCAGCGATGGCAGACTGGGGCCTAGAGAGGAATATTTTTCTGGCTTTCAAGCAGCTACCATGGAGGGAGGTGCTGGCTCATTTTTCTCACTGCATGGGCATGGCCAGCTCATTTGTTCACTGTTTTCCTCCCCAGTGTGAGTCCAAGTTTATGGCTCAGACTCTGCCCTGCTATGTCCACGCTTTTGGTCTTATGCCACCATCCAATTTACTTGGCAGCTTTACCACATTTCTGCCCTTACTGCTGGATTGTTTCTGTCTCTCTCTGACTTTGGCTCCTTGCCTGCAGAATTGCTTTAATTAAAAAGTTAATGAAAGGTAATGCAAACGAGCATTTTGCCTGTATTTTATCACAGTCCAGCTCCTCTCCCTCCCTCTTTCCCAGAGATGGGGAAAATAAGAAGTTGAGGTTTTGCTGCTTTTTGGTGTGAGAGCTACCAGTGGAAATTTCTACAGGCTTAGGAGGAGCTCTGTGAAGAAAGAGCTATGTGTGTGCAGATTTATTATAAGTGTGTAGATTATTCCTCAATGAAAGCTGAGGAAGTTTTCCTTTAAAGGGGATTAATCTAAACCCCTTACAGTCCTCCTGCTCTCTTCGGAAGAGGCAATTCTTAGCATCATTTTCCTCCTAAGTTTAGTGTGAACTTCTAGAAATCTTTTCAAAAGACTATCTATATCCTAACTCCAAATCATCCCAGGCAGGGACAAAGGGAGGGTGTGAAACCTGAGCCCCACTCCTGCCTACAGCCTGTCACCTTATATCCACATAGAGGAGGGCTCCTTTATCCCCATATGATTTCCCTGAGAAACTAGGAAACAGAGATAAGTGCATGAAGCACTATAAGTCACATCATCAGCCCCTTCTCCCAGCCCAGATTCCTCCCAGCCACCAGTGGGAAGACACAGGGATGTGAGGATGTTATTTCCCCACGTGTAATATGCAGCAGTTAAAGGGCAGTTACATCATTCCTAAACCCACCAGCTCTGGAGGGAGCCTCAGAGCTGCCACTTGGGTTTTTTTCCTTGCCATGACTGCCTGTGTTTTGGGGTGATGTTCAGCTCTCTTGATCTTGTTTTTAAAGTCCAGTAAAATGAGTAGTTTTACTTTTTTTGTTAATATATTGCATTGGACTTCATTGCACCAATTTATAGCTGTTTCCTGATGACATTTAGAACTCAGTGCCTGAGACTGTATAAATAAATTACATAAAAATGGATTTGTGGCATCATTAGCAGTACCCCCATTCCAAGAGGAGCCTCCAGTGAGCCTGCATGTCTAATCAGAGCTGACAAGGAGCAGAGTTACACACTGAGACATCCAAAGCTCATGGATCTGTGCCAAATTCATCTCTCTGTTGCAGTGGTATAAAGTTGGATAACCTCTGACTGCAAGGGGGTTTGACCATATTTACTCTGAGTTTACACCTGTGCTTTGAGATCAGTCTCAGGCAGTGAGCCCTAAAATCCTGAGAAACAAAGGAAGGATGCTTGCTGACTTCACCAGACTGCATCAGGCCTCGATGGTTAAAATATCTGAGTTCAGAGTGCAGAAAACAGATTACATGCCTACTACTGTAGTGAAATGCTTTCCAGAGCAAGCATTAGCAGTATGTACACAAGTGCCAGATGAATTAAGCTGGCATTTATTTTTTCCAGCTCCAGTAGGAGAGGATTGCTCTTAAGCAACTGATGCCTGCTGTGTCGTGTCTGGAGCTGGAGCTGAATGGAGACGCCAGGAGGGCACGTGTGACAAGAGCCACAGTTGCAGGTCTGGTTGTGCTCAATTCCCCTGGTCTTCAGGGTCAGCCGTGCACAGAAACATCAAGGCAGAGACAGAGCCTGTTAAAAATTCTGGGGCCTTATATTCTGCAATCCCCTGGCTCCATTTAAGCCTTTTTCTCCAGCTGCTTCTGCAGACCCTGTATTGCAGCTTAGAGAAGGTGACCTGGGGCGTGATGCACCTCTGCTTTGTAACACCTTCCTCTGGTTGCACTGAGCTGCCAGATGAATCAGAGACCTGCTGGGAACAGAGATGCTAATCTCAGCTCCCGAGAGGGTGCACAGCTGACTTCACTGCAGTTAGCACAGTTACACTGGCCCTCACTGAAGAGGGGTCAGTGGCCTAAACTGCTGGCAGCCTCAGCTGCCATGAAGTTTAAGAGTCTAGTAGCAAAGTGGTCAGGACACTCTGTCTTTTATTCTCCTCTCCCCTCATGGTTGAAAAGCTAGTCCTTCTGACCAGTATCTAAAGGGACTACAAGTCAATCTGCCTTGGTTTTTGCCTTTAAACCTGTTCTTCCTAAGCGTTGAATCATTTGGACCCGATCTTAAGGGTAGTTTCCAACCTCAGTGATTCTTTGGTTTCTTTCTTTGACAAACCTTTTATTCTCCATATAGCTTTACCTGCAAGTCCCTTGACCAATAGTGTGCCCATGTTTCGCTGCCGGAGAAGGTGCTTGTGTAGAAGTTTTTTGTGTAAAACCTTTGGGTCCCTGCAGCAAAAAAAGGCAGAGAGGAGCTGTTGGAAGGCTTGTCTGGCTTAATCATTAACACCTTGCAATGCTATGGGAGTGTCAGGACAAAGAGACCTCTGGACTCCTGAGCTCTCCCAGAAGAATCCAGCCACTGCCTTTGCACTGAAACACTCCACTTGCTAAAGAGAGGATTAACCCTCTCAGGTAATTTGAATGGGTCTGTGACTGAGTGTGTTACTCCTGCTGCTTTAGCCCCCTGGCACCCTGCCTCCATTGCCCTGAGCGGGAGAGATGCAGATCACAGGGATCTTTGATCCCAAGAAACCAGCAGTGAACTTGCTGCCAGTTAACAGAAATGAGGAGAAATGCTGGGAGGGAAGAGATGCATGTGTGCTGGCAGGAGCTGCCTTTTCTCTGTCAAGACAAGTATCTGCCCTTGAGCGGCTGAGATCTTTTGGTCCATGCACAGATCTGTTGCATACAATGTGAATGCTCAGTGGAGAACAGCTCAAATGGGCTTTCGCAGACACGGATGACAACTTTTCCTGGATCTGAAGTCTTATTCTGGCTCTAGATATGATTTTAATGGATAATGAGAGGACTAAAACATAAAGGCAAATAAAGCCTTGTGTTCATATTCTGTTTAGTGAGGAAACCTAATTACTGGTCTCTCCTTTGGCCACCAACAGCAAGGGATCAGGCAGCCAGCAAGCCTGTTTTTTCTCCTGAGTCCGTGTCTGATGCTGCAGGGACACATGGGGCAACGTGCAGCCAGAGAATGAGATCAGCATTTGGCTAGCATAAGGAAGGGAGTTAATGTAGTGAAAAGCCGTTCCACCCAGATGCCCTGCTTTCTCCAGGACAGAGAGCAGCTTCCAGAGTTTGGAAAGGTGTCAAACACTGAGCAAATAGAAATGATGGCTTGCCAGTGGCAAAGCTACAGTGATGGAGAAGCTGGCTGGCAGAGTTCACCTTCCCTGGGGGAGGTGATGGGATTGCAGGGAAATCACAAGCTGACAGGTAGTTTGAATGTGACACTGTCCTTCCCTCCTTCCTGCTTGGGGAGAAGTTTGAAAATATTGTTTGTATGGCACCTTAATCTAGAGGAAACAGGAGCTAGAGCTTTGTGGTTCATGTTTTGACCTCTCTCCTCTCTCTGTGACAGCCCTATCTCTTCTGCTAGCAAAAATGTTCACTTTCCCTTGCAGGTTGGAGGCTTCAGCTGTTCCAGCTCTCAAGGCCCTAGCAGTGCTGGCAGTGTGTGTACAAGCCCACCCCACAGCACACACTGGCTCAGCCTGGCCACCCTGTGCAGAATGTCCCTCCGTGAGCACGCGCTGTCCCTGTTCCGCAGCGCCGTGGGCACCGTCCGCCCGGCTCCCATGATGAAGAGGGCTCTGAAGCTCCAGAGAGATGGGTGCCCTCAGCTGCTTGTGAAGGGCCAGGCCTTTCCAGTGAAGAGGGACCTGTACCTGGTGGGTTTTGGAAAAGCTGTGCTAGGGATGGCTGCAGCAGCTGAAGAGATCCTGGGAGACCACCTTGTTCGTGGGATCATCAATGTGCCACTAGGAATCCAGGAGAGCCTGCAGCGAGCAGGAATGCAGTAAGGAAGACTGTTTCTGGACAGTTTGGGGTGGGGGGATAGGCTGCCAGATTTGTCATCTGTGGGATGTTGCTGGGAACCTCTTCAGTCCTTTCCAGCTGCCCACACTCTGTTGCCCACCCCATCCACCACACTGCTTTCATCTTCAACCACCATCATATCCCAGTGGCACCAGTAACACAGCCTGTCTTTAATGCTGGATGTGCTGTCTCTCCAGCCCTGGGAAGAGAAACTCAGCAAAAGCCATCTCCCTGTCCTAGTCACTTGCCACACACCTCTGGTGCACCAGGCACCTGCAGAGTGACCTGGCTGCCTGTGTAGGTGTATAGGTCAGTGGTGTGATTGCCTCTCTTACCTCACCAGGGAGATGCTGCTGAAGCCACACAGCAAAATCCAGGTCATTGAAGGTGCCAAGAACAACCTCCCAGATGCAGAGGCTCTGAAGGGAGCAGTTGCCATACAGCAGCTGGCTGAGGGTCTGACTGCAGATGACCTGCTCCTTGTGCTTATCTCAGGTAGTGTGGGGATCCCAGGGAATCTGCCGAGGACACCCACGGCCATGCAACAAGGGAATGCTGTGCCAGCCCTTTCACCCTGGACACTTGTACCTCTGCAATTTTTCCTCTCCCTTCTCCCATCCTTCCTCCAGGGATGCAGGAAGGAACACAATGCCTCCCAGCACTGGGGAGAGCCTGAGCTGCACAGGCTGAGTCCTGTGGTTGTGCCACCACTGTGAGATGGCACCTCAGGGCACAGCCTGGTAGAAGCGCTCACCTTTTGGGAAGGAGACGCTTTCTTCCTGTCCACTCCTTACATTTGGGGATGCAGACTTGGAGATGCACTCACTCACTGGACTTGCATGCTCTAAATTTGCACACAGCTATGAGTCTGTAAACTGAGAGTCATGACAGAGCCTTCCTAAGGCTTGGCTACTCCCCAGCCGGTGGAGACAAGACCAATACAGTGAGGTACACACCTGGCAGGGTCAGTCCTGCACCCCTTCAGAGGGATGCTGTCACATTGCCTCAGCCTGAGCTCAGGTAGGTAGCGGGTGTCACTGAACAAAAGCATGCAGAGGCTTGGAGCAGTTCTGCAGAAACCCCTTTGTCTCCTCTGCTCAGTGTTTATTCATCTGCGGATGCTGAAGCCTGAGCTGGTGCAGAGAGGAGTGCCGTTAGGCAAACACCCAAGTGACTGGAATCTCGCTGTGCTTGCTGGGGATTCCCCTGGGCTCCCTCCTGTCTTTTGGCTACAGGGATCTCCAAGAGACTCCTCAGCCCTTCAGGGAGCCTGTACAGGATCTCCCCGTGGCTGTCACTCCCTGTGCATGTGCACTCCCACACAGCAGCCGGTCCCCAACTGCTCCTGCCTTTCAGCTAGATCCCTGGTTATTGAGTGAAACACAAGCATTTGCATTTGTTTTTCTTGCTCATCATCTTTTATTGATGCTGATTTGTCTCAAACCTCTGAGCAGGCTTTGCCTTTTGACAGTAGCTTTCAGCTGTACTTCTGTGCTTGTTTACTCTCTGCTCAGATCTTGCTCTTTTCTCCTCTGTATTTCCTATCCATTCCACTTTTCCATTAGAACTTTTCTTCTTATGTTCTTTTCCACATTTCCAATGCCTGATTGTATCAGACAGGACTCCCATTGATAAGGTTATCACACAGACTTGGGGTGTTCTTTATCCTTTGCCTTAGTGTCTTGTTTCCTCCCAGGCCTAGATGAATGCAGTTCAGGAGTTACCAACCTTGCTGCACCCATAGTTGGTGTTTTTTAACACACTGTCCTAAATAAATGGAGCCACCAAAGCAGGCAATGTCTTCACGTGCGTAACGCTGACTGTGCTCCCTGCTCACCCATCCGGGTAGCCCTTGAGTAACAGTGTGAGGACACACTGGTAGCTCAGAGTAGTGGTAATAGTAGCTGCTATCCCTTTTCTGTCATCCCTACAACGCTGTGGGGACGTGGTACCCCAGTCTGGCAAGATTTACACTGTCTGGGGGAAGCATAGCTGACTGGAGTGTGTACAGGACAGCAGTGATTAAAACCCATTGGTGAAGAAAACGGAATTCTCCAGAGATATTTGCTTAGGTCCCCAATTGCCTTCTCTACATACACCTCCTTTTCCTGCTATCCTGATGTTCTTCCCATCATTTCTGCATCTAGGAGGTGGATCAGCCCTACTGCCTGCTCCTATTCCTCCCATCCTCCTTGAAGAGAAGGAGACACTCACAAAGATGCTGGCTTCCCGAGGAGCTGCCATACAGGAGCTGAACATTGTCCGGAAGAGTTTGTCCGTGCTAAAGGGTGGAGGGCTGGCCCAGCTTGCATATCCCGCACAGGTAACCAAGGGGAAGCCCCTGCTTGCCAAGAAATCACCCATCTACCCTCAGAGGTTTAATCAACCTACCTAAGCACACTCGCAGGCCTTTTTTTCCTTACTAAATGAGCAACCCCTACACACTGTTTTGGCATGCTGTAAGATTTCACTGAGGACCCAAACTCTCAGAGAGACAGAGGTGGAAGAGGGAGAATTCAGGCTTGACAAACATCAGCCATCATCCCACTACTCTCAGTGGACCCCAGCCTACATCCAGCAGGCATTTCCAAATGGTGGTGCTTCACTACAGCACTTTCAAGGGTGGCCCTACCCTTGGCTCCCATGGGTGCTATTCTCAGCACGTGCCATTGCTGAACCCACACTGGGTTACCTCCTGCATCACAGATTACATGTTCCAATGTGATGGTCCAGCAAAGGGGGCTGTAGATCTGTGGATTCGAGAAGGACAAGATGACACTCACAGGATTATATAACAAAAATGGGACAGGACTTGGCCTGTTTCCATCTGCTTTGAGGGAGGGGTGGCAAAAGCATAACTCAGAGCAATGCTTGTGTCAGGGCTCATGCATGGTCATCTGTCTTGGCCTCCCACAACAATCTGTGGGCATTTCTTTTCATAGGTGGTGAGTCTCATCCTGTCTGATGTGATTGGTGACCCCCTGGACATCATAGCAAGTGGGCCCACTGCTGCCAGCTCCCACAGTGTCCAAGACTGCCTTCAGATACTTGCCAAATACAACCTGATGCACAATCTGCCCAAGTCAGTGGAAACAGTCCTCTCCAGCTCTCCCACCAAGCCCACTGCTATAGAAAACTACTCCCATGTTTCCAACTTTATCATTGGGTCAAATACACTGGCTTTAGATGAGGCCAAACACCACGCTGAGGGCCTGGGCTACACAGCTCTGGTTCTGAGTGCAGCAATCCACGGGGAAGTCAATCGTGTTGCCACACTGTACTGCCAGCTGATCCAGCTGGTCTGCCTGGGCTTCACTGGCCTCGGAGAAGGGCCCCTCAGTGATGAAGTGAGGGGGAATCTCCTGCAGCTGGCAGCAGAGCTAGAGATCCCAGGTTTGGACCTTGCTGAGTTTCTACAGGCCCTGCGAGGACTAGGGCCTGAAAGACCAGTCTGCATCCTGGCTGGTGGAGAAACCACAGTCCAGCTTCAAGGAACCGGCAAGGGAGGAAGGAACCAGGAGCTAGTCCTGCGTGTGGGGCTGGGCCTGCACAGGGCACAGGCCAGGGAAGCCAACAGCCCCCAGGGGAAGTGTGAGATCATCTTCTTCAGCGGGGGAACGGATGGGCAGGATGGGCCAACGGAGGCGGCAGGAGCCTTCTGTGACCCAGGGCTGGTGGCTGAGGCACTTCAGGAGGGCCTGGACGTGGAGGCCTTTCTCAGCAACAACTCCTCCTACACGTTCTTCAGCCAGTTCCAAGGTGGGCATCACCTCCTGGTGACGGGCTTGACGGGCACCAATGTCATGGACATCCAGGCCATTTTAATTAGAGCCATGGAGAGATCATGAGAGCTCCCTCTGCAGACATCCAAATGAATGCACTTAATTAGAATGAGAAGTGTATGAAAGCATCAACACCGCAGATAAATGCAAACTGTTTAAATTAGGGCTCACTATCAAGGGTGCTAGTACCTTTGGCAGAAAGGCTCCACTAATTAGACACGAGTGGATGTCCACAGCAAAAGCAAGCACTTGTAACTGGGGGGATCAAAGGAAGGTGAGAAGTCACATTACAGACAAAGAAGCCAGATTTAACACTGTTGTGACTGCAAAAAATGTGGGGAAGTTGAAGCCACGGCAGGGCTGCCAGGAAGAGCCCTCCCTGCATCATTGCACTTCCAATGCCCCCAGTTCACGAGCAGCTCAACAGCGGGCTTTTGCACATACACAAAAATGCATTACGGCAACTGAAGGATGTCAAAGCTGTAACAGCAAGGCCTGCTCACCTGAAGCATGGAGTTGCTGGGGGGATGTGTTGGGAGGGGGACACCCAGCACCTGCTCCACATGCCAGCACTGTGCTCTGCAGCATCTCCCACACCAGGGTACTGAGGTGACACAGCAGCCCCAAGCCCAGCACAATGCACACCCGGGAGTGTGGCCAAGGAGCGTGTTGGCAGAGATAGTGGTTGGGTGACACAAGCAGTGCACAGTAAACAGAGGGTGCCATACCTTCACTGTGCAGCACAAGGCAGGGGATGAACGAGGTGCAGTGGCAAGCCAGCTCAGTGGAGTCATCCTCCAGCCTCCTTCCCTCCACAGGAGTATCCTCCCTGCTGATCCCTGTTGGGAAAGCCTTCATGCCAGCAGCACGTATGCTATGAGCTTTTATGGTGTTGTTTTCCAACTGCCTAGAAAACAGTCATGCATCCAGCCTGAGCCACTGACCTTTCTTCTGTGCTGAGGCAGAAGTCGCTGTCACTCTGATTAACTCTGTTAATTCCACAGAACAAAAGGCAAGGAAACCTTCGTGCTCAGCTCTCCTGACCCATGCTGCTGAGCTGATCTAAGGGCAAAGCGGCTGGAGCTGTGCTCTGACAGGGAACTGCTCCCCCACCTGTACAAGGACACAGTGGCCATTGGTTATTGCAGTTTTTTCACCTACTGCAGTGCAATATGTGGGAGAGCAGAGATGAGCCAGGTTTCCCAGGACATGGAGCCCACAGTGGGACTGGATTTCAGAAGGGCTTTGCCTGTAGCAACAGGCACGTTGACAGCTTTGGCTGGATATTCAAAGGACTTCAGCTCAGCAGCCAGTATGACCCAGCACGTCCAACTCCTTTTGAATATCTGGCTGTTTGTTACAGAGTCTAAGCGGGAGCTGCGCTCCTTTGAAAATCCAGTTCTAATGTAATAGGACACACTTGAGTCAGACTCTTTCCAGACAGACCGACCTACTCCGTGTGGCTGATCTCATCTCGTGACATAAATACACTGTTGTGCCAACACTGGGAGTCGTGGTATCTCACTGAACAGTTGTTCTACACACTGTTTCAAGACAGATCAGGGGTGGATTTTTGAGGAGGATGCAAAACCTCCTATTTTGGTTTGGAAGCCAGTATCTAACAAGCAGGGATATCAGCAGGACCATCACGGGGCCCAGTATCAATGCCAGGCTGGCAGCTGGACTGTCTGGGCTACAGCCCAGGCACAGTGTAAGGCACAAGCCTGGGGATTTCAAAACTCTAGTCTTGCCCAGTGGTTTAAACTCATCCATGCATCTCATTTGTCCTCAGAGTCTCAAGGTCTTCTGTAACATGCCTGAACTTGCTCACAGTGGCAAACAGCTCCAAGATCTGCTGGGGAAAATCTGCCAAGCCTTATAAAGCTCGCTGTGCCCCTGTAATATCAGGGGGTGGTTGTGCAGGAGAAACTGCTTTGTGCTGCATGTTTTTCTCCAGAGGTCGCTGGCAGGTCGCCTGCTCCATGCCCAGCAGGGCAGCTCCACAGGGGCACTAACACGCGCAGTGATACAGCCAGAAGTATGGGCTGCAGCCAGGAAAACTGGCTAAAGCTGGCTCTAGAGTGTTGGGAATGCTTCCTGGTCAATTCTGCTCCATTGGAATGCAGAGTGACTCTGGTTTCAGGCTGGGGTGCCTGGCAGAAGGGTCACTGGCATCTTTAGCAGCAGGTCTGGTGTGCCAGCCTGGGCATGCTGCCAACAGGCCCACCATAACCCCCTGCCCACAGCTCTGCCACACTGCTGAGCACCACGCTGGTCCTCGGAGCTGCTGCTTCTGCTGCATCGCAGTCAAGTGCGGAAGACCTTGGGCTAGTGCTGGCTGGCTTCTCCTAGGAAATGCCTGCCCCAGATAGCCTGAGCAGTGTCCTTGCTTGCTGAACAGTGGCTTTCACTAACAAATAGTGTATGCTGGGAAGGAGACAAGGCTAATAAAAGGTTTGTTGAAAGGATGGAACTGTTTGAAGTGCCCTTCACATCTGCCTTTGCTTGGCCACCATATACAGGTTTTGTTCTTGTTCTTTCTTTCCTAGCAAGGAGATATCAGGATAAGGAGAGGTTCACCAAGGACACCCAGGCTACAGAAATACTTCCCTGATGCTTCTACCTGGACAACTCACAAAGCTCCATTTCTGAGGGGTTCTTGGGTGGACCTTCCACATAGGGACAAAGGGAGCACTGGAATGTGTGACAAAGCATAGTTTTAGTCCTCTGGACAGTGCTCAGCAGGGGATTGTCTGTTACCTTTCAGCCCAAACCAATTCCCTCTGACCTGCAGTCCCTTCACAGACAGCAAAAGGCCCCACACATGAGCCAGCATACATTTGGGACACACCGACTGGTTTAACCTTTTGTGAGGTAAGAGTTTCATCTTAAGACATGAGAGCACCACTTACCTGCCTAGTCACAATTTGCCTCTGGGCTGTCAGGGCCTGCCAGAAGCAATGACTTTCCCACCAGGAACTTGAGTGAATCACCACAGCTGAGCAGTTCTTTGAAGCTTGCCTGAGCTGTCCTGGATGGGATATTGGCACCATAGGAGTGAACCTGGGCAAGTGAAGACATCCACAGTGTTGCTGTGGTCACACTGAGGTATCCCAGTGTGCTGGGACCAGCTCTATGCCATCCTGGCCCCGGGGTGCTTGTGCCTAAGGAGACAAGTCACAGAGAGAATTAAGACAATAAGTTCCACTTGGGTTTGATGTTCCTCGTCCCTTCCCTTTTTATCAGAAAAGCAAAACTTTCTACACCAGCCAGCCTTCAGGAGGGAGCTGGGGGAAGTTGGCCAACAGCTCCCTGGCCATGTCCCTACACATGAGCACGGGACACGGGGACAGTCATTGGGAAAAAGATGCCCATGCTCGGTGGGGAGTGGACAAGCAAAGCCTGGGTATGTTCAGGGTCGATTTGCTCTCCTAAACTGGCAGCTCGTAGCCAAACAGTGCTAATGGCCAGAAGTATCTGCGTTATTAACAGCACGAGCTTTTGGCAGTAAATTAAAAATCTTGGCTGCCGCCCTTGGCTCTGCTCTTGCCTCTTAGAAGACATTAATATCACAGCTCCCCAGCATTCCCATTATCACTTCATTAAGGATCCAATAATGATAAATGTGGATGGTTTTATTTTGCACGGAGCTTGATTAATGGCTAGTATTTCACTAGGTGTTAATGGGGCCCTTTCTTTATGGAGGCATTGGAAGGGACTGCCTTTCATCTCCTCTGCAAGCCACAATTTTCACTATTTTCACTAATGTGACAGATAAAACACAAACCTTGAAAAAGCGGCTGAGGTCTCTTAAGAAACTTTGAAGAGTGCTTGAGGCAGCCCTTTCTGCAGTGACCATTCCTCAGCCCCTTTTTCCTCCTTATCTTCCTCCTCCCTTGTCCTGCTGGCAGTGCCTTCTTCAAGTGTCTGCACCAGATGCTGTCGTCCATCTCCCAAGACAGTGAAGGGTAAAACCAAAGCAGTGGGTTCCCCAGGGATGAGCCCACAAGCACAATCCCCAGGGCTCTCCACAGCACACGTGGTGCAGAACCAAGTCCACTCTTGGAAGGGGGTGCAGTACAAGGGGTGGGCTTGTTCTGGCCTCACCCCAAAGCAGCTTGGCACCCCAAGAAAGCTGGGGAACCTGGGATGCAGGACAGAGCCCAGGCTGAGACCAGCAGTCCTCCTCCAGCACCCCAGGGGATAGTTCTGGTGGCTTCTCCGAGGCCAGTGCCCATGGCACAGGAGCTGCTCTTCGCTGTAAGACCCTGGCGTATTGCACGGCTTCAATCCCTATATGAAGTGGGATGTATAATCACATAGGAATAAAAAGCCATACAAGACAGCAGGCTGTGAGTTGCTCCATGATGGCAGGGTGATGGGACAGTCCCCCTGCAGTGGCTGCCACAGCCCCCACTGGAACGGAGCTGAGCCCTGGGGAGACCCCAGGAGCATCTGCCAGCCCCCGCACAAGGTCTGTGGGGAGACAGAGGAACCCTGCATCAAAGAAAGGAGAGAGGCGATGCGTCAGCCAGGAGAAAGCACAGGAGACCCCAGAGCCACTGGAGAGGGAGCCTCAGGAGATACAAGCACTTGCTCCCAGCTAACAAGGGCCTCCCACCCCAACTCCCCACTGGGAGCTGTGACAAGACTTGCCCTGTGGTACACCCAGACCTCCTCCCCTCTCACAATTCCCATCCTGAAACATTACCCTGCAGGGACTCCTCCAGCCTAGGGACCCTCTGCTCATACCACCATCATCCCCAAGGCTTTATCAGCCCCACCAAGGCAATTGGTGCCACAACCATCCGGCACCACCACAAACACCTGGAGAGGGGCGAAAGAGGAACCAGCTTCCTCCCTCCAGAGGTTGGAGCATCCTTCTCCATCTGACCAGGGAGAGGAGAGCCCGGTGGGTGGAGCAAGTGGTTGCAAGGAGCTGTCAGCACCCAGCTGTCAGAGCCTAAATCCCCAGGCAGCCCATTAGGAGCGGCTCCTGGCTGCCTGCAGGAGCTCTTGACAGGGGGCCAGGCACCGGCACGAACAAGCACAGATCCTCCACTAAGGAGGTGGATGTGGGTGGAATGAAACCAGGGAGCTATTGCTCCAGTGAATGCTCACTGAGAGGCACTGGCACAGCCCCACATTTTGGGGTTAGCAGGGGGCTGGATAAAGCAGGGCAGCCTCCCTCAGGAGCCCACCCAAGCAGCGCTGGGGATAAAGCCAAGTGGTGGCCAGTAAAAAGGGCTGTTTGTGCCACCTCCTCTTTTTCTGCCTTTCTGCTCACATCCCAACATCCACAGGATAGGAGACCTGGAGCAGTGCCTGGGACAGGAGGGGATGGGTGACAGGTACAGGCTCATGCCATGCAATTCAGACACACACCAAGAAGGCAAAAGCTTCCCTTAGCAAAAAAAAAAAAAACATATAAGAAAAAAAAAAAAAAAAAAAAAAAAAAAGGCAAAATAGTAATATGCTCTCTGCTCTCCACACACACCAAAAAGCTCTTTTTGTTGGCCCAGGATAGCACAGCTGACCAACAGTCTCCAGCCAAGCACCACAGTACTGTCTTGGGTAGCACTAGAGGAGCTGAGCCATCCCCCTGGGCTCTGCTTAAGCTAGTAGGAGGCATTTTAAGCCTCAGGCTGCCTCTCCAAGCCACATGGCAGCACTGGGAGCATCAACACTCTTCAAAACACTCCCAGAAACCTCCCTCCATTCCTAGCATCCAGGTTTCTCTGGGGCTGGATCAGGTCATCAGGGCGGACTCTGCACATCATCCCTGCCCACCCTGCAGAGTAGATGGGCATGAGCCCTGAGGAGAAGGCCCCCAGGTGTCCCCTCCATGGGGCAGCAGGAGCCCTCGCCCATCTGCTCCAAGAGCTCTGAAGAAGTGAGGGTCGAAATCACAACATTGCCACATCCTGGAGGCAGACAACTATGGTTCTCCCCCGGCCAGGCTGTGCCACAGAATTTGCCAGACTAGGTACCATGGCTCTTTAAAAAGCACAAATCCTGCTGCTTCAGAGTCTCAACCCAACCCAAATCCAGAGCAAAATGCACACAGGAGGCAAGTGGTGAGAGCGTAGCAGGGAAGGAGACACATCCAAGTGACCACCACACTGCAGAGAACCAGTGGCGGCACCACAGGGTCCTCGGTTGCTCCTTAACTGCCTCCAAACCAAGTCAGCAATTACAGGATCATCATTTGATAAATTGTACGAACAGATGCGTTTGTGAATCACTGCACCCCGGCTGGGTAAGAACACTGCCGGTGCTGTATTTGGGAGCAATTACTCTCCCCGAGCATGTGAATCATTAGGCATAATTACCCCTAATAAATAAAAGGGAGATAACTCCAGTCTCTAGGCTAATCTAGAACAAGTGATTTTCAAGAAAAGCTGTGTAAAAGAAAACCAGGAGCACGAGACAGAGGGAAAACAGGAAGAGGAGAGCTTCAAAACCTGGACATGCTGCTAATCCCTCCTGCAGCAACCAAAACCAGCTGGCAGCGATGGAGTCTCTCCCACAGGTCCCCGTTGGAGTTCGGTGACAGAGGATTTGCCACAGAAGGCTCAGGTTTGACTGCAACAGGGTTGTCCCTTCCCAAGGCAGCATCCCACCAAAGCACGGCTTCTCTTGGCCAAAGTTTCCCTGCTACAAAAATGCAAAGACGTTAAAAAAAAAGGGATTTATTTTGGGGGTCATGGGGGCAACAGTCACTTGAGTCTAATGAACCTATTTCACTTTTCTCCTGGGAAACACTGGAATAAAAAAAAAAAAATACTCTAAACCCACCCCACTCAAAGTTGACATTTTGAAACGAAGCAGCAATTTTCTTCTTCACTTAAAATGTCATCACAGACTTTTGCTGTAAAAAAAAGCATCATTCCCTGAGTGACATTTTAAGGGGAAATGTTGACTTAAAACCAGAAGGAAACCCCCAACCCATGCAATGAAATGTTTCGAGCTGCAGCAAGACTTCTTACAGAAAAATCGATATTTTTTGCAGAAAGAAAAATACAACATCTAGCAGATTGAATTTCCCATGGAACAAACTCATCCTCAAGGAAGCAAGACTTCGGAAAGGATGGAGCAGCATCACTGCCCTGTCCCCAGTTCTGGACAAGTTTTCCCCAAAATGCTGCAAAGCAGAGCAAGAAACCAGCAGCAGAGGCTGGCTTTGTCCTAGCGGGTGGCAGGCTGGTGGTGCTGGCTCTGTTCTGTCCCTGCAACATCCCAGCACAGAAACTGCTTCTGCCCAGCTAGCTCAGTGATGAGGAAGACGCTGAGGCCGGGGATGTCAGCTCGAGGATGGGGAGCCCTGGTGAGTGACAGCAGGGTTTATTCCACAGCCTCAGTGGGGAGAAACTGGATTTATTCTGTGACTCATGGGAATCCCACTTCTGTGGGACACTTTGTCTTCAGGCATGAAGACGACTGTGGCTCTTCCCTTCTCTGCTTGCAAGAGGAGCTGGCTCTGCCTACAAATACTCCATGAGCTCAAGCTGGGCCATGCAGTGCTGCCTCTGCCCAGGGCTCTCCTGTTAGGTGGGGTTTGACCAGGAACAATCTGTGCTGGGGCTCTCCCTGGGGCCACAGTTATTGCTGCCTGGGTTTTGGTTTTTTTAATAACCTGTAATATGAGAAGCCTGCCTTGGAGAGCAGAGGGATTATTGGCAAATATCACTTCCCATTTGCCAGGCTTCGAGGGGCTTTAGCCACGTGAGTTAGCTGGGAGCAGAGAGAGGGACACAAACTACCGGGCTGGGACAGAGCAGGGCTGAGCCCTTTTAACACAAGGCTGCAGTGAACTCCCGCAGACAAGTATCCTCCAGCCTCTCCAAAGGAGAGGGCTGGGCGAGAAGGGCTGTGGAATCCTAATTAGCTTTTTGATATTAATGAATTGGCACTGAAGCAAACAAGCCAGCAACAGTGGCTGGCACAGCTCCTGCTGCCACCTCCCAGTCCTGGCACCGGACTGCCCACACAAGGGGGCTTGGTGGCACAGTCCCTGGGATGGGGAACACCCAGGGACATGAGGACCCAAAGAAACAGGGGTAGGGAAGGGAAATATGCCACGGTGGGACAGGAACAGATAACACACGATGGCAAAAGGAAGATGCAAAGCATCCAGGATGTGAGAGCACACAGCAGGACACACCATGGTTTCAGTCACCATCACCACAGCTGACACTACAACACACCACCGCTTGCATAGGGCCACCCACCTTGCCAGGGGCTTTCTGCAAGGCCAAAGCTGAGTCATCTCATCTTCAGGTTAAGCCAGCAGCCCAGGGCTGCGCACCTCATCACCAGCTACACCAACAGGTACCTGCTGGCTTGCTTAGAGACTTAAAAGCCAGCAGCCAGACACACAACATGTGCAAATAAGTCCTTATACTGGACATCTGTGTCTCAGTCCCTATTTAAGGGCTCCAGAAGGCTATGGGGCACCAAGCAGTCAAGCCAAGAGGAGCTACGGGCTGCAGGGCCAGGGCCCCATGCCAAGGGTGTTGGGGACATCCTATCAATGAGCACTATTCGTTATTAAATGCTGCTAGGCAGAGAGGGGAAGAAGCCTCCCTCTTGCCCAGGAACAGCCAGTGACCAACAACGTCTTGTCTCCAAGGCTAATGCCTGCTCAGGGGGGTGAAGGGGCTCCTCACACACCACCTTCAGCGCCCTCAGAGGTAACTGCCAGCTGCTGCTGGATGCACAACCCAGCCACAGCCCCATCACTAGCAAAGTACCCAAAGAGCAGGAAAACCCTGGCACAGCACAAGCTGCAGAGACAACCCTATGGAAAGCCACCCCTGAGCTCGGGGTGATGCTAAAAACAAGTAACAAGCAATCGTGTGTAGTAGCATCACCTCAAGCACAGCTCTTAAGTCCAGCTCACCAGCATCCCCAGGAACAAGCCCAGCCTGGGACGATGCAAGTCTTACCCCCAGCACCTGGCTAACTAAGCTTTACTTACCAGCACAACCCCACCAAACCCACAAACTACACCCCACTCTCCCCTCAAGCCACCTCAACCTTTTATAAACCCTCCTGGAAAGGCAGGAATCACTGTGTGCTGTGCTGAGCCACCAGAAGTTGATTAAGCCCTAATTAATTGCATTAAGGTCAGCCAATGTACTCTGTTAAGGAAGAAAGCCAATAATTAAACTCCACGTGGGGCGTGCTTCTGCCATCAGCTCCCCAGGCTGCAGCGGCAGTGTCAGGCTCGGCGGGGTCACAGCCAGCGCTCCTCGCCAGCACATGGCAGTGGCAATCGGGGAAATAATTAAGTGCTGGGCATAAAACCATCAGCGCTTTAGTGGCAGGGTGACAAAACCCACCCAGAGTGGCTGTCAGCAGCAGGAGGGCTCGAGGTGGAGGGGACTGCAGGAAGACACCGGCTGCATGGAAAGCATCCTCCACAGGGCACCCAGAGGAGCATGGGGCCGTGCCCGGCCAGGCTAAGCCATTTCCCCGGTGCTGCTGGCATAAGGAGAGCGGTGGGGGCTGAAGAGGGTCCGTGCCGAGAGAGGGAAATCCAGCGGGTGCCGACAATAGGGTTTTGTGTAGTCCAGACAAGAGCACCTGCCCTGGCGCTGGGAGCCAGCCAGAGGCACCATATGGAAGGGACCTGCCCCTCGCTGTGGCGGTGCCGTCTCGGCATGGGGCCAGTCTGGACGGGGATGCAGCTCTTGGCACGGAGAGGAGCCCCAGAGCCATGCGGGATAGGACTATGCGAACCCATCACCACTCCAGCCTGGAAATGCAACTGCCAGGCACAGAGTTGATGGGTACCAGATGGGTACGAGTGTCAGGTTGTTCCTGGCCACTCCAGCCCTAGGTGCTACATGTCCTGAGAAGTTGAAGGTGCTGCAGGGGAGCCCCAGTGGAGATCCAGCCCCGACGCAAAACATTGCCTCACTCTGGGGCTTGGCAGCAGAGCGGGGAACGACGGGGCAGCACAAGGGGTGAGGAATGGGGTCCTTCGGCTCCTGGAGGAACGAAGGAGCACAGGGAGCGTTTAGGGCTCTGCCCCGTCAATCCTTCCCCACAGCAAGCTCATTTAAGGCTTTTCTTTGCTCACAGCTGAAAAAATAAAGGCCAAGGTAATCTGCCTGCCTGTCCCTCTTTGTCTCGGGGATAATAGCAGCCAGCGCAGTGTGGAGCCCCCCAGGGCTTTGCAGATTACAGCTTTCAGAGATGTCTCCCGTGAATGCCTGGACAAAAATGAGAGGTGGTGGAGCAGAGCAGGACGAAGGGGACCTCACAAGGTCACCCTCTCCCTGCCTGCCTAAACTTCATCTCTCCTTCTCCTGCCACCAGACATGCTGGCAATGCGACGCTGGCACGTTGCTTCTCTGGGCCTCCCAGCTCCAAAGGCTGACCTCCCAGAGTGCAGAGTTGCAACTGCCATGGCAGCTTTTTGCTTCACAATTTACACTTTGACGATTCTGATAATTGCACATCTGATCTGGGGAGGCAATAAAGACAAAACCATGTAACCCGCCACAGTAACCACAACAGTGTGAGCTGCCGCTCCCCGTACTCACGATGACTTCTTTGCAAACCACCTACAGACCCGAAATGACTGGCTGGAAACACGTGGGAAATCACTGTACAGGGCTCAGCTGCAGCTGGCTTGTCAGTAACCCAAAGGGTCGAGACACGACCCAAACCAACTCCCCCATTTCTCATGAGTTTTTTCTGGCAGGAGGCGTCCCAGCCCCGCCAACGACTATCCGCTCAGGAATGTCTTGTATCTAAAAGCACACAAAAAAGAAGGGGAGGTAGGAGGAAACCCTATGCCCGCCCTTCTTTCCCAGTGGCAGAGTTCAAACGGCTTCGAGAGGGCAGGCAGGGGCTCGCAGCACTTGTGCTAGTGCTCAGCAGTGCGGAAGCATGCAGAGAGGGCAGAGCGGAGGAAGACGGCGTCCCTTGTGCATCCCCCCTTCCCTGACTCTCTGTCCCTGCTGTGGATGCCCACGCCAGCCCCAGGATGTGGCCAGGCTCCGGCTCCCGATCGTCCCCTGCTCCCCCTCCTTCCCTCCCGTCACCGCACACGTCATTCCTCCGAACACAGCCCACGGAGCTGTCGCGGCGGTGCCGACACCGCTGAGCCGGAGGGGGCCTGGCCAGCGCACCCCACGGTGCTCGCTTCCTTCACATTCTGCTCCCACTTCCCCCAGGTTTGTTTATCAAAACCACTGGGTGCTCGAAGCCACAACAGCATCCTCAAAAGAAACTTCCTGGGGCCAACGCATCTGTGTGGGTGGTTTTTAGACTCCAGTGTGTGCATAGCCCCAGAAACGCCCAGCATGCCCTCTGTATGCCGTCCACCCCGAGCATCACCCCTTTCCTGCCTTTTAGAGCCAGCCTAGAGATTGAAAAGCAACCTGACAGAGGAGAGACGGAGACACCACAATAAATTCATGGCCAAACCCCTGGTACTCGACAGCCCAGCTCTGGGCTCAACAGACCCCATCACTCCTCTGCCACCCCCGGGGTGACCACACTTCCCCTGGGCACCCCATCCCCCTGGGGTAGCACCCACGCCGGCTGCCGCCCGGGATGATCCACAGCATCCCACTGAAATTCTAGCTCCGGCCTCCGTAGCAGATGGAGATAAGGACAAAACTACTCCCTCGCTTATAAACAAGGGGCCAGATTCTGCCGCCAGCATCCGGCTGGCAATACCGGAGCCAGCGAGGCCAAACCCAGGCACAAAGCAGCTCCATGCAGGGATCGCAGCCGGGACCCGGCAGCCTGCCCGCGGTACAGGGAGCGGGAGGCACAGATCAGACCCGGCTTCTCCTTTTACCTGGGGCCGGTGTGAATCCCGGTAGTGCAGGAGGAGCGACGCGGAGCAAAGGCAGCTCGGGGAAATGGGATCCCCTCCTGGTGACAGTATCAAAGACACATGCAAAAGGGAAAATAAAAGACCGACCCCGCCGCCGCCGTCCCTGCTCCAAACAAAGGCAAACCTGGACATAGCAGTGCACACGTGAAACACAAGCCCCCTGAGACCCCAGGCCAGATGAGGGCCCTCCAGCCCCATGGGACCCCGGGGACCAGCACCACGCACACACCTGAGTGACAGAGATACCCAAACCGAGACACGGGGCCCATGATGAAAATCGTGCCAGGAGAAAATCCCACCCCGGGGAAAGCAATGCCGGGGAGGTACCTGTGCCAGACTGCCAGTGCACCCCAACCGTGGGCTATCCCAACACCGCCCTGCCAAGGAGGAGACAAGTATTTATTGGGGCGAGCGGCTGTCCCCCCACGCTGGGGACAGCGGTTGGAGGGTGGCTGGGGCTGCCATTGGCTCCCGCACCACCCGGGCAGCATCGCTCTCCAGGGGCTCGCTCTGCCAGGGCCAACTTTACAAGGGAAGCAATTATTTTTTTTTTTTTTTTTCCCCCAGCTGAAACAAAGACGAGGGTTCGAGCGAGCGAGAGCACGGATGAGAAAACAGGCGAGGGGGGGAGAGTGGGCTGAGAAAAAAAGCCCACACAAACCCACGGATCTTGAAGCAAGAGGGAAGGATAAAAAAGAAACCGGAGGCTGCAGAGGTAGACGTGGAGATGGGAGGGTGAAAAATTGCAGAGGGAAGAGGCGGCAGCCAGGAGCGGAGTGAGGAGCTCAGCTGTGTTACATATATCGCACCCCCAGGGCGCCAGTGGCCACCCCGACAGCCTTCCGAGGCCACCCGGGGCGACGCAGTGACCCCACAGGGAGACAGTCTCTCGTGAGCCGGGGCTTTGTGGGAGAGGAGAGTGTAGAGAAGACAAGGGCTCGGCCCCCCAGGACATGACTCCTGCGTCCCAGGGCGCTCCCCACTCGAGTGGGCTTTCCCCCGGGCCACCTCGTCCCCATCACGGTGGCCAGAGCAGTGACTGTTGGGGACGTGGGGGGCCACAGCGAGCGGCTGAAGGGGGCCCCCGAGATTTCCCTCCTCCGGATCCACCTGCCGCCAAGCACCCAGCGCCCGACCCACGCCCACGCCAGCCTCCGGCATCTCCCGGCCTCGCTATCCGTGGGCACCCCAGAATCCCCATCACTCCAAGCGGTCCCCAGGACCACCAATCCTCTATCCCGAAGCCTTTTCTCCCCGGCCGGCCAGGCAGCCGCTTTCCTCCCCGCTGCTCCGGCAGGATCCAACCCCAGCTCCGGCTCAGGGCCAGCGGCGGGGAGAGCGGCCACCTCCGCGCCGGGCTTTGCCGCTCCCATCCCCGGGGCCGCTACCGGCCGGGCAGGACCCAGCCCAGCTCCCCGTCGGTCCAGCCGAGCAGCGCCGAGCCCAGCCCAGCCAGGCGCACCCGCTCCGCTGCCCGCTCCTGCCCCGCACCGAGCTCCGCACCGACCGGCCGCGCTGCCGGTGCCGGTCCTACCTGCGCGGCACCACCGTCCCCGTCTGCAGCCGCCGCCGACTCGCGCTGCCGCGGGGGCGGGCAGAGGGAAA
>VXBA01004800.1:1334290-1499963 GCA_013399895.1 Serilophus lunatus | reverse complement strand
TTGGGATCCAGGGGCAGACCTGGCCCTGCTGAACCCCAAACCCACTGGTCCTCAGAGGGTCCAGCCCCTCTGCAGAGCCCTCCTGAGCTCCAGCACATCCACACTCCCACCAAAGTTTGGTGTCACCACCAAAGTTCTGTTTCCCTCAGTTCCCAACCCACAACTGAGAGTCCTCAGGTTTGATGGTGAAATGCCACAACAACTAAGCAGGGGAATGGGAAAATGAAGGAATCTGGGATGAGCTGGAGTTGAGTTTCTTTTCCAACAGACCTCAGGGGAATCCTCCCTGCTCCCACCTGCTCTCCAAGGTTGCACCCATGTGGGATCCACGGGGAGCTGCAGTTGATCCTCTGCACTGAATGAAGTCTGTGCATGTCTGATGAAGTTTAATTGAAAATGGAATCATCTTTTCAGGCATCAGACACCTGTAGCAAGAATCTGTCTCCATTTCTTACAAATCTCTAGTAAATGTGATGTCTAAATGACTGTCTCAGACATGGCAGATTACAAGAGACCCATTAGGACTAATGTGGGAAAAAATAGTATAGATTAGAGCAGATTTTTTTTTCCTCCTGCAAGCTGTTGAAATTACTTGCTATAAACATGGAGATTTGAAATAAAGAAGAAGGAAAAATAAGGATTTCTAATTTATTTCCATGTTGGCACTCACAGGCCTTGATCCCAGCACCAATTAGGCAGAAGGACACGAGATTAGTCAAAACTACTCCCTTACATTCAGTGTATGGAAGGATTAATATTTTTCCTGTAAGTGGACATATGGCAATATTAAGAGATGAAGATCTGTCAATATTTTTAATATAAACTCGTCTCTGAGAAAAAAAACCATGAAGGCTTTAATTACCACATGCAGTGAATACTGAAAATGAAAGATGCCATGAGCCCTTTTGGAACCCGCCACCATTTTATTCAGCTTTTATGGTTCATATTCCTCTTTAAGGGCCATTTTAGCTCAAAATCAACATCATGAGGATTTTTGAATGGTGCCACAGTTGAATGTGGTGCCTCCAGACAAACAGTAGATTATTTTACCTGTGTATCTTCCCATGATAAATCATTTTCCTCCATTTTTTCTGCTGCTTAACTTCAATACCCAACCAGAATGGTCCCTGTCTGTAGAACATCAATTATTTTATTGCTGATAGAAATGCAGAATGTGTCAGAAAGCCCAGAGTACAAGTGCACAGTGTGCAGAGAACAGACCTATGAGACATTTGCAACTGCATAAAACATAACCCATCCTCCTCCTCCTCCTCTTCCCAGAAAGCTCCTTTGGACATCAGAAGAATTAGCTCCAGACATATGGAAATTCCATTTAGGATAAGAATCAGTGACAGGAAACAGCCAGGAGGGACTATTTGTAGTGAAATACAAGCCATTAACTTGAGCCAACCTAACACAGGCAACTGCTGCCTGCACATAATTAGTTTGGAACCTATTTGAACATGAATATTTTATTGGAAGCACAAAACTCGTTATGGAGAAGGATGAAGAGAGCCAGGACAAGCACTGGAGAGCTGATCTGTCAGCTCCCTGTAAAGAGCCCTCTTGGAGAAAGCAAGTTCAGTGATTCAGCAAGACTGGATTTCATTAAAGCAACACCAATCCATTAAGAATTATCTGGTGGAACGTTCAGGAGTGCAAGGGACTGACTGGATTTTAATGGCTTAACTCTGTGCTGCTGCAACATACAGAGCAGCAGGTACAGAATCACCTTCCCTGCTAAAACATTCCCTAAATTCCTCCTGGGAAATGCAACTCTTTGCTCCTGTGGTTCCATGTCCCTGGATGTCAAAGCAAGGATGTGAATTCCTAGAAAGGGGAATGTTCAAAAAGGGGATGAAGGAATAATTCATAAAACCACAGAGTGCTTTGGGTTGGAAGGGACCTTAAAGATCAGCTAGTCCCAGTGTGTATTCAACCCATAAAAGTTAATTCCCTTTTTTTCCCCCCTCTTCTTCCCCACAACAGACAGAAAATTAAATCCAGATGCCCAAGACCTTGAGTACATCGAGTTGTAAGAAATGTCCTGATTAGCTAAAAAATACCTTATTTTCAGTATGTAACTGGAACTGTTCAAGCTGGAACTGAGCAGAAAAGCTTTTAAATAATGTAAGAGGTACCAAAGTAAATGCACACATCTGAATTTTCCTATTCCGCAGGCCCTTGTAAAGTACTTGTAGACACACAGCGAAGGGGGTATCTTCTGATTTATCCTCAACTTGTTCCCTGTTGCAGCCAAATCCTTAGATTTAGAGCCTGGATACCCCTCAAAAGACATTAAAAAGTGGCCTCTGCCTGTTGCTGGTTATCTGCTGCACACAGTGAGGATAATCTGTGGCATGATTTAAATCCAGCCTCAAGCATTCCTGGAAGGTGAATTCCTTTATTTCTAAGGAATACTGCACAACTCTCATGGCAATCCCAACACCAGAACAAGACCTAAGAAATACAAACCAGTGCCAAAATGACAGATTACTGTAAAATTACCCAGGATGTTACTTAAAAAAACCCCCAAACTGTGAAAAGTTATATATATGGACACAGATATAGATATACAGGGAGATATATTTAAAAATCCCTACTAAAACAGGATCCAGCTCATACAGAATCATGGAATGGTTTGGGTTGGAAGGACCTTAAAGCTCATCCAGTTCCACCCCCTGCCATGGGACACCTCCCACTATCTCAGGCTGCTCCAAACTGGCCTTGGAGACTTCCAGGGATGCAACTACAGGTCTTTACAACACTCAAAGTAACAGAACTGCTTGAAAAGGAGCCAAAGAAAAAAATATTAAATATATCTTTACACACATAAATTTATGTATCATATTTATATTGTCAAAAAATCCCACCTTAACAGAGTAAATCTCTGGCAAATCATTTGTGGGATGTATTTTCCCTGGGTTTTTTTATACTTCAAAACTGCAAATATCCATCATTACACATCATTATTTGTGAGCTATGAAGACACATTTACTCCAGTTCTCTGGAGTACTTTTTAAAGGGCAACCAACTTTAATTCCATTTTCTCACAGAAGCTGCATCAAAGCAGAAATTATTTTGTATTTCAGGAGACAAGAACATGCAGAGCCCATGTCATCCCAGTAACGATGTGCTGGAAACATTCCCAAATTATGGATACGCTCCTTAAATCCATTTGTTGGGGTTTTTTTGTCCTTCTTCCAGCAATTCCTGTACCAACAGCGAGTCCCAGAGACCTTCAGTGGCTGATTTCAGTGCTGTGCTCCCTCTGCTTCATCCCCTGGACAAATCCTGCCTGAAAACCCGCCTGACTCCAGGGGCTGGATCCCACACGGAGTCTCCATGTGCTGCTCCATCTGCTCTGGCAGCGACACCACGCTGGGATGAGCTGGTGGAACAGCCCAGGGATGCTGCAGTGCCTCTTTTTCTCCCACTGACCCCGAGGATTGCAGCTTTCCCCTCGTTCTCCAGAAGGCATCTCATCTCCTGGAGGAGGCAGCGAGTGTAGAGGAGCCAATTTTTCCTCTCACGCGGAATGTCCGGAGTCGGAGCCGAACCAGGGAGGATTTTAAGGTCAGTGAGCACTTACAGAGCCTCATTTGCCCCACAGATGTTACTGCCCAGACCTGGGCCTTGCTGCTCAGAACAGTCACTCCAAAGCCACCACAACTCCAAGCTCCCCTTCCCAGCTCCTGGGATCCGACTCCGCCGCACGAAGAGCCGGATCCAACACAACACGTTGAAACCCAAAACAGGACCTTGCTGGGGCTTAACACATCAATGGCTCGGATGCCTCTCACTTGAAACTCAAGCAGGGATTTAGTAAGAACTTTTCCCACAGCTAAAAAACTCCCAGGCAAAGCTGGGCCTCGGATCCCGTCGCTTTTCCCGCGGGCACGAGGTGGAGCCAGAAATCAGGGAATGAAGGACGGGATTTATCCCCCCCAATACCCCAAATCTAATCTCCAGGTTCTTTCAGATGAGCTCAAGGCAGAGAGAGAACCAAACTGTGCTCCTCCAGAAAAATAAACTGGGAAGATAACAGGGAGTTTTTTTAAAGACTTCAACCCAGAGGATCAATATCCCGTTGTTAAAGAAAAGGAGCGGAAACAAAGACGGGGCTTTAATTTCCATTTCAAGACTGGGGTTCAACATCACCCCCCACTGAGCACCAGCTAAAGTGCTTTTTCATTCTGTCCTCGTGCCAAAGCATTCAGAGAACAACAAGCAACAGGACAAAGCCAAAGTTCAAAGATTGAGGACACAAAGCTGAGCTGGAGCTCTGGTTCAGATGGGCTGTAACCTCGTTTAATTTGTTGCAAGGAGATGTATTCAGAAATTCCTGTTAATGGCAAAGAAATGGAACAGGGAGGAAATCAAGGCGTTGGGAATCAGGGAATTTAGGGAAGTGCTTTCACACAAAAGAGTAATGAGTGTTTGGCAGAAATGACAAGGACAGGTCGTTGTGCCATCAGAGTTTTGTGAGAAATCCATTTATGCACATGTTGAAAGGATTAGAGAGACTGGGGGGAAAGAAATAATAAACCAAAGAAATGCTCATATTTCAGGTCACTCCAGCTGGAAGAAACTGCCACTGGTCCTGAAATGAATAATTGGTATCATCCCATATCCTGACCCAATCCCAGTTTACATCCAGCTTCTCCCTAAAAACCCTATTTGGGGCAGCAGAACAGGAATGAGGAAGAAAAGCACATCCCAGCTCCTCACTTCCCCTCCACAGCTGCTTTTTGTATCTATATATAAAATAGCTGCAGATTACACACAGGGAGTGTAATTTGGTTCTTTCAAGGCAGCATTACCAAAAATAGGTCAGAATCCTCCTGAATCCATTGGGAAAGGTTTCACAGGGAGCTGAAGGAACCGTGTGCTGAGCCAGGGGGGTCCATCCTTTTGCATCCACTCACTCCAGGGAGGATCAGCCAAATCCAGGGATCTCCCCTCTGCAGAGGAGGTGGCATTACAGGGGGGCACTGGATTATCCTCCCCACTCTGATGTTAACCTGGGATCCTGGTTAATCCTTGGCTGGGAAACTGGGACCCTGGGAAAATGCTTCACCAAGAAGGGGGATCACTGCAAGGTGGAACAAAGGGAGAAGAGTCTCCATCAGCTCCATCCCCTTCCACTCTTCAGGCAGAAAGGAAGGAATTCCTGGCTGGGATGGATTTCCCAGAGAAGCTGTGGCTGCCCCTGGATCCCTGGCAGTGTCCAAGGCCAGGCTGGAGCCACCTGGGATAATGAGTCAACATTTTAGCCAAGGCTCACACCCCTTGGAAATATTTCTGTATCACTTCAGAGCCTTAAGTGGGGATGGTATTTAAGAACAAAACGTAACGTTAACAAAACGTTTTGTTAACTTTTAGTATTGTTAACTTGTAAAGCTGGAAATGGTCTCCAGAAAATATAATATATGGAAACCTGGAGACTAAATGAGTTTTAAGAAAAGATGAGAAAACCAGAGCATAACCAGGAGGCTGAAAATCCGAGCCTGAGGTAAGGAGATTGGACTTTTTGCAAAAAACCTTGGGAATTTTGGGTAATAAGCACAACTTCAGCTCAGCAATTAAAAAACAAGTGTTTATAAAAATAAAGCTGTTCTTAAACTTACAATGTTCCTTCAGCAGTTTCCTTGGGGAGCAGAGATGCAATTGTGTATAAACAGCTGAAATTACTCGTTTGCAAATTGTCTCATTGCTTTTCATTTCCCCTGTGTGGCAGTTCCAGGAAAATCTCAGCACCCATTCAGTGATAAATGGTCCCAAAACCTGGTGTTTTTGTTCCACCATCGGTGAGTATCATAAAAAAGAAAGGTTAAATTATTTGGTTTTAATCTCTAAGAATGATGCAGCTTAACAGAAGTGTATCAGAATGCTGCTCATTTAGGAGTTAGAAATCACTTTTATAAAGAGTCTGGGATCAGTAAAACCCTGAGAAAAACAGGCACCAACACATTATTTATCCTAAAAGTACAACTCCATAACAACTCACAACATGGAAGATATAAAATACATTCTGGGAAGGGAAAACACTTCACATCTGTCCACAGCTGATCCCTCTGTGCTCACTTACACTGGTTTTTATGCCTTCCAGATTCCACTAAAGCCTTAAAACTGCTGCTCAACAGCTGGTAAACCCCAACCTGAGCCTATTGTAGAACCAGACATGAACTCTAGACCCTACTGAGCTCCAGGATGAGGTTTCCACCTGCAGATGCTGCTGTGGCCATGTGGATGAGACTCCAGGATTTTAAATTCCATTGGGGTTTGTGAGTAGCTTCTTTACTGTGGATCTCTGTGGCTCTCCATGGCACCAAAGACCTCAGGGATAAAGGAGGCTCTGCCACCACCACTCTCCTTCCATCACCCCTTTTCTCATTCTCCTCCAGTGCTGCCCAACCAGAGCTTTGCTTCCTCAGAGGGAAGAATCCAGAGGTAGGAGATGCTGAACTCTGACAAACCCCTACTTGGATTTGATTTTTACTATATCCTACAAACAGACCCAAAGAGAGAAAAGGAGGAAACCAGGGCCTGAGTTTATTCCTGAAGACTGGATTCTTTGACAAGCAACCAAGTGAGACACCAGGGTAATGAAACCACCAGGCCTTTCTGGTTTCAGGACTCCCAATTAACTGCAGGACTCACTAATGAAGGGAAATTTGTCCTTTCCAACAGGTGTGCTCTCCTACTTGGCTGCATCCTCTTAAATTTATTTACTTTCACCTTGACTTTTGAGGAAATAGCTGGGAAATCAGTCCAGGCTCAGGGGGGTCTTGGGAGGACAAGAGTGCCCTGGAGCAAGACGTTGACACTTGAAGAGGATGGAAGCATCTTTTGGCTGGTTAAAGGTTCACTATAACCCTCCTTGACAGAGCACATTTGCCTTTGCCAAACACCCCACAACAGCTTTTTGCTTCCCCTTAATGAGCCTGGCACGGTCTGTCACTAATTAACTGTAATGCCAGTGGAGGCCGTGGCAGTCCTGATTCAATTACAGCACCAAAAGTTGGGCAGAAACTCTGAAAAAAAGCACTGCACCCAAAAACTGAGGGTGGGACTGGGAAAAATAAGTCAGCAAGTCATTGCTCAACTGGCTTCACCTGGTCTGCAGTGCTGGAAATGCTTCCCAAACCTCTTTTCCCAGGATTTATCCCACCACTGAGTCTTAAATGCCAGCACATGCGCATATCTTTGTAGGTAATTCTATCCTAAATATACTTCTCTGAGTGTGGAGAAACTGAAGGGTTGCACAGGAATTTAATTCAGTGCCTGAGCAGCTCCATCCTGTCACTTCTGACTCCTGTCATGCTGCTGCTGGTTAATTTGCAATTTCAGCTAATTACTAATTAATTACCAAAAATGCCCCTTGCACCGCTGTGCCAGTTGGGGAAAAGCAAATTATTCTTTAAAGGCCACATGATGAGCCCATAGGTGGGGAAGAGCCTCTCCTGAATTCAACAGGGCACGGAATGACTTGATGAACAACAGTTTCAGGATTTCATGATGATACTCTGAGCTTATCATGGAATCACAGAATGGTTTGGGTGAGAAGGGACCTTAAAGCCCATCCAGTGCCATCCCTTGGGCAGGGACATCTCCCACTGTCCCAGGGATCCCAACCTGCCCTTGGACACTGCCAGGGCTCCAGGGGCAGCCACAGCTTCTCTGGGAAATCCAGCCCAGCCCCTCTCCACCGTCAGAGCCAGGAATCCCTTCCCAATCTCCCATCTAAACTTACCCTCTTTCAGCTTAAATCCATTCCCCTTGTCCTGTCATGTTTGTCATCTACAAACCTGCTGGCAGAGCCAAGAGAAATAAGGATGGGAAGGCTGAGCTAGAAACCCAAAAGCTTTACCTTGGACCCTCAGAGCCAAGTGTTGCTCACCCTCCAATAAATTCAGGTATAAGCTACAGTTTGTACCTGTAACCAGACAGTTGGTTGGGATCAGAACTGGAAAAGCTTATGGGAAAGGAGCAAGGTACAAATACAGGGAAAGAGCACAGGGAAAAGGGGAGAGACCAAGGCAATAATGAAGCAAAACCCAGTTTAATGACACAGTGAAGATTCACCCCAGGGATAAAACAGGCAGTGCTGTGCCACGTGGGTCTCTGCACCCAACAATTCATTCATCCTCCCTCCCTCCCTAATGATTGCCCACCTTCCCCATCTCAAACACCAACTCTCCAACACTTTGTCTCGTTACCACTGAGGGTTTAACTGTTCCTCTGAGCGAGGCTTCAGCTGAAAATCTGCTCCAGTCTGGCAGATGTGTGGCAAACAAAAGCAGGGGACACGTGCAGGTGTCACAACTCAAGAGCACGAGGACAACCCGGCAGAACAGACAGTGAGTCCCTGATTGAGGCCTGAATGGAACCATCAGGGCCCATCAAACACCCCGTTGATGAGCAGCTATTTGGCCACACACAGAGCTGTGATTTCCATCCACTTTAATAATCAGGGAGTTGGGATTCACTGTTAATGTGACGTTGATGAGGAGAAATGGCGCTAATGTGACATTGATGAACCGGAATGACAGCTCGGGCTTGATTAAAATTAGCCCCAGCTCTTCAGCACAGGACAAACCAGAGGGGCTTCACATGAAACTCAGCTCAGATACTTCTGAAGTGAAGGGAACAAGAGGGTGAAGCAAAGGACAAGGTGGGGGAAAGCAGCAAAGGGCTGCTAAAGGAAGTCAAAGGGTGTTCTCGGGTTAAATCCGGGCTCAGCATCTCCAACCTTCCTCCCTCTGCTCAGTCCCTTAAATTAACAGAGGTAAAACATTAACATGGAAGGCAGAACATCTGCCTCATCCTCATAATTACAGCTCCTGGAGACTTCCCTGGGCAACAACACTCACATTAGCAGAATCAAGGAATCATGGAAGGGTTTGGATTGGAAGGGATTAAAGGTCATCCAACCCTAAATCCCTGCCATGGAGGCTTGAACACCTTAGAGAAGAATTAGTAACCTAACACTCAAAGACCAAGGCAGGAGATTCACCAGGATGATCCAAAGGAGGTCAGAACTTGATGTGGAATCAGTACAGAGCAGTTCTGCTCGAGAATCAGGAAAATAAATATGACATTAAATAAGCCAATCCCAGCCCTCCAAAATTCAACTTGGAATAGTAACCCCTGTTTCCATAGGAAAACTGGCTCACCAAACCTGCCTGAAGGACACTCACAGGAATGCTAAAGAATAATTTAAGGACAAATGTCAACACCCAACTGATCAGGTCTGGATTCTGCTCACTGAAACATCTCCACAAGGATTTAACTCACAGTGGCCACTTGTGTGCTCTCACCATCACGTTCACCTCCACAAACACCAACTCTCTCCACAGTGAAGTTCATGAATGCTGGAAATACTTCACCACAGGATAAAAGTCTTGTTAAAAGCCCTCTGTGCCATCTCAGAACATCCAGCACTTACACAACAGACAACAGCAATGGCCCAGATTTTCTTTCCAGCTGTGAACGAGCTGAAATGGCCCCAACCTTCTGTAGTTACATTACTTGTTCCTTTTATAAACAAAATATTCTTTCATTCATGATATAATTTCCTAGATTATCCATTATTAAAATTCTCCTCTCCAAAATGAATTTACATCTGAATTATCTCATTACTTCTGAACAAGCCAATTATTGCCTCTAGTGAACAAAATAATTAAGACTTGTGCTCCCTGCATTCGAGATCTTCTTCAGCAGCCCCGGCATAATCAGTCCCAGAGCACACAAGTACATAATGCAAAGATACAAACACACAGAGCAGATAACTGCAGCAGCTTTCTTCTCCTCCTGAATATCACTTGCCAGTTGAACAGGTTCATTTCTTGTCTATATTTCACACTCATGTATTGAGTACACGACACAAAGCAGAGATTTAAACTCCACTCCTCGGTCAGGACTGAAAGAGCAAAGAACTTCACCTGCTTTGTTTCTCCATCACTGCAGTCAGAGGCCTTCCCTCTGCTCTGGTCTGTGATGTCAAAAAAAAAATCATAAAATACTGCCCCAAAGCTCAGAAATGTTTCCTAGAGGTTGGTGATGGAATTCACAGAACCATGGAATGGTTTGGGTTGGAAGGGAACTTAAAGCCCACCCAGTTCCAACCCCAACCCCTCCCACTGTCCCAGGTGGCTCCAACCTGGCCTGGGACACTTCCAGGGATGGGGAGCAATGAAACACAACTGCAGCTTTCCCTTACTGAAATTCCTTTACAAGTTCAGCATCAGATCTTAAGCACAGGCTGTTCAGTGAGGACACTGGGTATCAGTGAAGTTCCAAGCTCTGGAATTCATATGCCTAGTACCTCTCAGTGTAGACAAGGGGTAACAGGGCTCCCAGATGGGCCCTAAAACATTTATCCCAAAATCCAACACAAAGCCACAAACACCTGGATTGGAATCAAATCTCAACCCCAAATGCAATGTCTCACCTGACCCACCAACTTCCCCACTCTGACTCTTTGTGTTTGGTTCTTTCCTGTATCTTTGGCCACATTTTTACAAAATACTGTTTAGAAAGAAGATAATTCTTTATGTGTTTTGGTGTTTTAACAAGTCCCTCCACACAGCAGCTCTCCCAGCTTTTACCAGCTGATACACCACAAACCTGCAAGCCAGGGGTTAATGCTCCATAACATGTGAAAACAGGGTTCCCAGCTGCTTCCAGGTGACACAAATCCCTGATCCCAAGCTCCAGTGGTTCTTGCACTTACTAAAATCAGGGCAGAAAGGCTGTGGGTGAGCAGAAGCAAAATAGCAATTAGTGATACACATATTTATAGCCCCAGTTTATGTGACATCCCTGGGACAGAAATGAATCTGTTTTACACCCAACACAGGAGTTTCTTTGCAGTGAATACTCAGTGGAAAACAAAATATCAGAGCCTCTCCTGTGTTCATTGCCCTAAGAGTGTATCCCTGCAAATACACCTTTTACAAGCCTCAAGCCATGTAAACATGATGTCTTTTAATTCCAATTTAACTCCAACACTGGAGTAAATTCAAAGCAGACCTTGTGTATTTTTATGTAAAAAGGGATGAGTACTTACAGGTAATAAATATCTGGAATTCAAAATGGCAGCTTATTTTAATTGAAGTTATTTTCTAGATCTGCAAGATCTTTCTGGTTTAAAAATCATCTGATTTAGAAACCTCACTTTGACCTGACCTGATGAGCTCAAAGCAGAACTTCCACAAGCTGCAAAACCACCCTGGCAACAACCAAAACGAGTCTGTGGCCAGCTCTGTGTTATCAGCACTTGATGATTTCCCAGTGCCTTAATTTAAGGAATATTCCCACTGTTGGAATGGTCCAGTTAACTCTGCAAATCCATTTTTCCCATCTGTAAAATAGGGACAACAGCACCTTGGCTTTGCAAGTCTTTGTGAAAACTGTCATCCATCCTAATTCATAGGACAGATACCTTGTAATTCATAGGACAGACATCCTAATTCATAGGATAGATACCCCAATTCCTAAGACAGATGTCCTAACTCATAGGATTGATACCCTATAATTCATAGGATATTCTAATTCATAGGGATAGATATCCTGTAATTCATAGGACATATATCCTGTCATTCACAGGATAGATATCCCATAATTCCTAGGATAAATATCATAATTCATAAGGATAAATATCCTAATTCATAGGACAGATAATTGAGTGCCAAGAGCAGAATTCAAGACGATTATGAGAAGGTCAAGTTTATCTGAACTGAGCTGAGCACTGGAGTTACCAGGACAAGACACATCCTGAAGGGGCAAGAACACAAGGGATAGAGAAATACATGTCAGTGCCACAAAAATGTGTCCACTGCTCATCTCAGTACTGGGAGAGAAGTATAAATCATCTCCTGTCTGAAGGAATTTCCTCTTCCCAGATGAGGAGAAGAGGACCCAACTTTCACACCTCGTTGCCCTGCGCGTGACCCTGGAAGAGGAAGGTGAGAGATGCTGGAGGAGCCTGGCTCACAATTCCATTAAAGATCTGCAAAGCCTCCCTGCCAGCTGTCAGGAGGAATCCACAGCTTTAACCTCAAGAACTTCTGAAGCAAAAAGATTCAGCTTTACCTTCTGTACAGCAGTTAACAAGCAGAGAAAATCAGATACCTCACATCTGCTTCTGGGGCCTCTCGGATCCTTCAGTGATTCCCTGCTTTTGCTTGAGCAGGAATTCCTCCTGCCACCAAGCATTACCAGCACAGCAGACCACATATGGAGGGCAACGAAAACAATGCAACTCTCATTTATCAGCTGGATGAGAAGCTGTCCAGGCAATCCTTGAGTACAACAACCCACCAGGAAAGTCGGAGATGGAGAGGTTTGGGATTGTTGGCCTCCAGCTGGAAATGAGGCTCAACCACAGCCCAGTGTGGAGAACTGAGGGCAAGTTTTACCTCTCCTTCCTCCCCTCTGTCCCCAGCACTGTGGACAGGACTTTATGGTCTGATTTTTCTGCCCAGTGAGGTTTAAACTTCTCTCCTTGAGGGCCCTGCCCTCCTCTACACAATCCAAGCACACGCAGTCCAGTGGATTAAGTTTCTCAATATACATGGTTTTAATATGTTTCCCAATAACTCTTTTTTAAATTAATGAGCTATTTCAAACAGAAGACAAAAAGCAAAATCTCCTTTTCTTTTTGGAAGGATGATCCAACAACACTGACAGTAGCAGATGGCCTTCTCCTTAGAAAGCCAGGCAAAGGAAATGCATCCATAAATGTCCAGAATGTCAGAAACAGGCATCAAACAGAAAAAGTCCAAGTCTCTAAAACCAGGAACATTTGCCAGTCCTGTCAAAAAACAGATTGATTTTTTTTTTCCTCTCTCCAATACCCTGAAATTTCTGAGTGCAGCTGAAAACACGGAGGTGCCTTGGTCTCACCAGGGGCATCATTTGCCACAACTGATTGGACCTGTGAAAACATAAACCCAGCAGCAGCAGCTGTGCCCAAAAGCCAAAGGAATTCTCTGCAACAGCCCAGCAAAGGCAAGATGTGTCAGAAAGCCTAAAACCCCCTATTTTCAGATGTGGAGAAAAGTGAAGATTGTGGCCAACCAGTGGCTCAAAGTGTCAGTTCTGGGATATCAACTGGGAGCAGGGAATGGCCAAAACACAGGCAGGTTCCTCCCCACCACCTCCATGGATTGGGCTCTTCCTAAATGCTTCAGTCCAGGTGCTCCCGAGAGCTGGTTCAGAGCAGAGCACGAGCCACAATCATTCCAAAGGCACTGCCTTGGAACAACCTCCTCCCCGTGACTTGGTTTGGTGTGAAGAGAGAGGTTGTTCTGATGTGTTTTCCTCAATATTCCCTTACAGCAATATCCAACCAACCTAATTCAAAGCCACCTTGTGGGAAGAAATCTGGTTCTGCCTCTGTCTGAGGGCACTTCTTAGAGAAGAGCAGAACACTCCAGCAGATGTGAAAGGCTTCAGAGCACTTGTGCTTCAGGACCTGGAGCTCTGCAGACAAATTCACATCAACAGGCTCCTCTTCTCCTCCCCTGCCCTAAAATTCTGATCTCTTGCAACTAAAGATCTATTTCTTGCCCTTAAATATCCATTTCTTGCCCTCAACCAGCCATTTCTTTTCTGCCTCCACTTCTCTCATGGAAATGCTGACAAAAACTTATTAAATACATATTTATGTATTTTATATAAGACTCCTTAATTAAGTAAAAGAGCCATAACTTTATCCTTAATTTTTAGCTAATCTGTATGAAAAACAAGGCTGCTGCAATTCTGTTTGCTGAGACACCCCAGCCTCCAAATCCTATCAATCCCCACGATTTCAGGTCCTGGAAAAGTGGTTCATATCCCTCCAGGAGATGAAGTTGCTGGAAGTTCCATAAAGACTGGAAGGTGGAGGAAAGAGGCCTCAGATGAACATTCCAGCTGAAGGGAAAACTCTCAACTCACACCAGGCAAGGTGTGATATTTCTGCTGATCGCTGATCCAGAGTCACTTGGCCCCAAGCTGGTGTTCCCAGGGTTGGGATGAGCAGGAGTTTCCTCAGTTAAAGCATCACCCATTTTTCACTCAACTCAAACTCTTGGCCCTGCCTGGTTTATGGAATCACAGCATCATTTAGGTTGGAAAAGCCTTCAAAGATCATCAAGTCCAACCATTAACTGAGAACTTCCAAGGCCACCACTGACCCATGTCCCCACATCCACAGGGATTTGAAATCCCTCCAGGGATGGGGATCCACCCTGTGCCAGGGCTGGAAAACCCTTGTGGGAAAGAAAATTTCCCAATATCCAACCTAAACCACTCCTGGCACTGCTGGAACTCATCTCCTCCTATCCTGTCCCTCAGGAGAAGTAACTGACCCTCCACCCACCACATCCCCTAAGAAGATTCCCCTCCTGAGTACCCTTGGAGAGAACACCCTGTTTCCCCCTCTAAACCTCACCCTTGTGTATTTGAAGTGAATTATACAATTAAAAATTCAGGGGATAATCATTCAACTCTACTTTTGCTTTCCCACTCGGTGAAATTCAGACACTGTTCCTGTATTTCTTAAAAGATCAGGCACCACAACTGGAATAAAGTTATTTTCCCCTCATTTCGACAGCAACAGAGGGCTCAGCTCAACCTGAACACAAATATCACAGTGTAAGAGCTGGTTTGTGACATTTCTGATCTGCTGAGGAGAAATGGGAGTATTTTAAAGTAAAATAGGTCAGTCAAGTGTCTTTGAAAGTCAAGTTCTACTTTCAGTAAAGAAAAAAAGACTCAAACTATGCATCCAAATTTTCAGGCTCGTTCACCCTCTCCAAGTGATGACTTTCAAAGCCTTGGAAAGAAGTTCTCAACCAGGGACTGGCTGATCAAAAGAGGAAGGAAAAAATATAAAATGAAGGTGACAGAAAATATCTCTGTGCTGGAATAACCACTGAAGGAAAGTTGCATTTGTCCTAATGGACAATGTTCTTTGAAGGCAATTCCTCTGCTCTTGATTCCCTCTGCTGTGGCGCTGCTTCCCACTTCTCCTGTGTCTGTCCATCTGTTCTGCTGCCCAACCTCACCAGCCCAACTTCCCAGGGACAACAACAGCCCAGTCCTCCCAGCCAAGGAGTAAAGTGGGGCTTAACTGGTGATAATGGGAATTGAAAACTCAGGGGACTAAATTAAAAACACCAGAGAAGCAGCAACCCATGTTCCCACCCCCAAATCCACATCCTGCATTCTGGACAATGGCCTTGGTCAGACACTTCAGCTGCCATCAGAGCAAGGGAAAAACCACAAATTCCAGTTGAAGAAACAGGACTATCTGGTATTTTTAACCCTTGGGACACAGCAGGTTGTCTTGTTATGAAATAGGTGTTTGTTCTCTTCTCACAGGAAGGTCTTTGGAGGCAGGAAAAGGTTTGGTGTGTGGCACCATAAGTGAGCTTTATTAATTTATATTAAAACTTATTTAAACTTACATTAAAGGAAAAAAAGCTTTGCTAGAATTAATGTTTTGTGCCTGCCTTCAGTGCTAGTTCTGCTTTTATTTGTTCTCACTGCAATTTACAGCAACATTATTGTAGGATCATGGAATGCTTTGGATGGAAGGGATCCTTCAAGGTCATGTGGTCCAACCCCTGCCATGGGCAGGGACACCTCCCACTGTCCCAGTGGCTCCAGCCTGGCCTTGGACACTGCCAGGGCTCCAGGGGCAGCCACAGCTTCTCTGGGAAATCCAGCCCAGCCCCTCCCCACCCTCCCAGCCAGCAATTCCTGCCCAATCTCCCCTCTGGCCCAGTGGGAAGCCATTCCCTGGGGCCTGGCCCTCCAGCCCTTGGCCCCAGTCCCTCTCCAGCTCTCCTGGAGCCCCTTCAGGCTCTGCAAGGGGCTCTGGGAGCCTTCTCCTCCCAAGGCTGAAAAACCTCAAGGGGAAAGGAAAGGAAGCAGGAAAAGGGGGGAAAGGAGGAAAAGGAGAAGCTTAGTAAGGAATATAATAAGCAAGACAATGCTGAAAAACAGTTTGGAAGCCAAGCACAACCATTTTCTCCAGATAGTATTTCCAATTAAATCCCTGCTGTGCTCTCCATGGGAACATCAGCAACTGGACACTGAGTGCACCATATATGGCTACTTTCCAATTTTTTTAAAAAATCCATTTTTATATGAAAAAAGGGGGAAAAGTGAAGTTAAAACACTTCCATCCCCTGGTTTTCTGCATGAGCACGAGTCAAAAGCATGAAGGGGGTTAAATACATTAAATAACTGTAACAACCTGCACTCAGGGTGTGAAGTAATGGAGTCTTGCAGCAAGGCTTGGAATTAACCTGCTTAATTTCCCTGGTGTTCCATCCACCACATCCATCCCCTCCTTCTGCTTCCCAACTGCACCATTAACTCCCTCCTCAGACATTCCAACCCATCACTCCAACTTGCCACTTTCTCATCCAAATGGATCATAATTTGCTTATCCACTGCCATTTGCATCAACTTCCTATTAAGGCAGAGAGGAGGAGGTTTCAATCTTCCTTCCCCACATTTAATTCAATTCTCTGGCTTTCCCTGGTTTTAAGGACTTGTCTCAGTGCCAAAGACATGGCTGACATCTTGGTTTAGACTCATTCAGAAGCTCCAACCCCCAGGAAGGGAAAAAGGACTGGAAAAAAAGAAGGAAAATGAAGCATTTTTGGCTCTGTGAATCACGTATTTTTGGTTGTACCCCTGACACACAACTGATTTCCTACAACCTGAGAAAGCTGCATCATCCAACACAGAAACCCAACAAGTCTTTGCTCAGGATATTCCAACAAAACCTCCCAGAACAGTGGGGAAAAGGAAACCAGCTGGGACTGATGTGGATTTCATCAATTCCAATGGGTAAGAAGGGGAATTCACTCAAACCCTTATTCTGTGATTTAATACAGGAATTTAGGGGCTCCCTGCCCCTGGCTGGGGGTTGGAATGAGATGATCTTTGAGGTCCCTTCCAACCCAAACCTTTCCATGGTTCTCTGATTTTCTGTACCTATTAAATGTAGAGTTAACAACCAACATATCCAAAAACCCAACACAATCATTGTGGTTTCCAACTTGAGCTGATTCTGAGCAGCCCTGAGAGATCAGATCTGTGTCACTAAACCAGGCAAGAAAGCAAAGCCTGGTACTAAATCTCAGTAATGAGAAGGCAATAAATCAAGTGCCTCTTGGACAAATTACATCAACCAAGTTTTAAGATCTCTTTTAAGGTGATAGGGACTGTGGTATTATAGCCTGGAATCAGAAAACACACACACACAAAAGAAATTTTCAACTAAAATAGATTTTCTTTGGTCTTCTACTAGAGGGTTCACTGTGCTCTTGGAATACCTTCAGTTAAATAAATATTTAGCAGAGCAAGGTGTGTAATTAAGGCTTTTAACCACATCTGCACCAGAATCATTAAGTTTGGAAAGGATTTCCACAATTATTGAGGCCAGCCATTGAAAAGGCAGCACATCATGAGAAGAGGACTTTGAGGGGAACTGCACTTAATGAAAATATCCATGAGAAAAAACAGACTGAGATGAGAAATAACAAGTAAATAACTGCATTGGAAGAGCACCCAGGCCCAAGAAGCAGATATTTATGGGGGTTTAGTCTAAAGAACAGCATTGTGGATACTTTTGGGATGGCCCTCAAGGCTTGAGATTCCTTTCCTGAGACAGGTCTGTCCTTGTCCAAGGCTGAGAGATCCCTTATCCACAAGATGAAGAGTGTGTTAAATCCACCCTAAGGAAATCCACTGATCCCTTTAGATATAAACTGAGTCCAAGTCAGTAAAATTGGACCTAATCCCACCTTAATCCCACTTTAGTCACATCTAAACTCCACCACTCCACCTTTAGAAAGCCAAGGGGTCCCCTCTGATCCTGGTGCCTCAATGGGCAGGGTCTCCCTTGCCCTTCTGCATCTTAGGTCTCTGTGTAAATCATTCTAAATCCATTTTAACTCGATTTTCTCCTCTGGATGTTTCATACACATCATAAGTAACAGAGTAAACCTCAAATGTTAATCCCCATTTTTATAAATTCATATTAAATCATTTCTGACAAATACCTGTGGTGGTGATTCTTTGAGTGACCCCAAATCAGTCTTTCATGACAGATGTCCAGACTATTTAAAATCATTTTTTTAGCATAAGTTTTCTGGGCAAAGACATTAGTTTTCCAAATGAGTCAAAGCAGAGGCAGAGAAAGACATAATTCTGAGTTCTGGCACTCCTTCATCTACCTTTGTGTAGCATTTTCTGACTGGGAATGGGGCATTCAAGCTCCCATACAACAAATGCTGTATTTTTTTCCTGCCTCAAGCAGAAGCATCTCTGTATTTCACATCTCTATGGCCACTCAACAGGAGAAAATAAAATTATTCTCCCCTTTTGCCTTTGTACTTGTGGCACCTGAAATAGGAAAAGCAGCTTTTGTCACACAAAGGTAAAGGCCAAGCTACAGCTTGTTAAATTCCTGAATTGGATCCCCAAGTTACAAAAAGTGTCTTAAAAATAAAAGCCTTTAGTGACACAAATGCTTCTCACCTGCAGGAATCCAAATGGAGCTGAGGTGCACAGGGACATTTACACACAGCCCTGGGTCCCAGGGCACCCCCAGCCCAAACTCCACAAAAGCTGAACAGCTCAGACACCCAAATGTCTGAAGTGCTCAAAAATTCTGCATGAAAACCACAGGGTAATGATCATCAATAAAATCAGTTGTATCAGCTTCTAGGAATGAAATGAGTTCCTGCAACAAGGAAAACAAGGGATAAATAGTCCCAATAAAACCACTCCTGGCTATTCTCTTTATTCCAAACTGGATCTAGGAGAATATTCCAGCAGCAAGGCATGACAGAGACCATGGAAGAGCATGGAATACTCAACCCACCCCCAAACTCCTCAATTAGGGATAACAGAGGTGTATGAAGTGCTGGATATTTGGATAGTTACATGGAAATCTCTCACCACACATCAGCTCCTCTTTACATACACACACCCCCCAACCACTGCCACTAATAGAGTTCCAAGGGTTTCTCTTCCAGGGAACTAATTAGAAAGGAAAAGGCTGCAAGAAATTTGTTGTCATCCACCTTCTGAGGTGAAAGTTTAATTTAGAAATAACTAATGGTTGATTTAGGTTAAAGAAGGGAGCAACGTAAGAAGTTGCTGCTGGTGAATGATTTTTGTTTTCACATCGCTTCGCTTACAAAAATAATAAAGATGTGCCCCATAAAAACTTGGTATTGGGGAATTATTTTCAGGGAGAGAGTGCTTTGGCATTGGAACAGCTGCCCAGGGAAGTGGTGGATCTCCATCCCTGGAGGGATTTCAAATCCCTGTGGATGTGGCACTTGGGGACATGGATCAGTGGTGGCCTTGGCACTGCTGGGAAGGGTTGGAATCAATGATCTTTGAGGGCTTTTCCAAGCTAAACAAGTCTATGATTCTGTTTCAAATCATGGCTCCTGAGCAATTAAGGACTTTAAATTTTGTCTGCTTAAGGTGCAAATAACTTTTAGTGGACTACAGAGAAATTCCCACATTTCAACAGCAGGTAAAAAACCACAGACACTTAATTCCATAAAACCACCCCCTGGGCACGAGCTTCCTCCTTCCTCAATCTGGGGTCAGGCCAAATTGGCATCTCCTTCTGCTGAGGGAAAAGCCCTGAGTCCTCCAGAAACCACTTATTACTGGAATTACAGCTTTTCCACATAATATCAACACATCTCCCGTTATGAAAGAGGAAGAGGCCATTTGAATCACTTACATATTCATTAGGCAGACAAAGGGAGTGCCAGTTGTCCCATTTGTTCCCACATTCCTGGATGCCACTGAGGCAGAGTGAACACAGGGCTTAGGGAGGGGTCTCACCCAATAATTCCTGATGACAATTAAGTCAAACACAACCTCCCAGTGCAATTAAAACTCCCAAAGAGGAGCAGGGATGTACCTGGAGCCCCCAGTTACTTCCAGTATTTTTGGTATTTTTGGTAAGCTGAGCAGCAAGTCTCTGCTATTATATTATTAAGTAATTACAATTAGAGATGAAAACACTAATGAGATCTGCAGCAACTGCTGTACCCAATATTTAGAGGGAAAAGGATCAGCCTGGCTTTCTCCAGCAAACCTGGAACAAGCTCCTTCAGGCAGCTGCACCAGTTTTAGATGCAGAGGAGACACAGAAAAATCTGGTTTCAGCAACTTCTCCACCTCTGTGGTGGCTGCAGGGCTCAAAAGCCTGGCAATGGAAGCAGGAAAATTGGGGAAATCAACACAGGGAGCATGAATTTCAATCCTTAATTCACATGAATGTGAGGAACCACAAGCACCACTTTGACTGTGGGACTGGGATGCCCTCTCTGCCCAATTTGCTTTATGAAATTAGACACAAATTGGCACATTAATGATTATAGAGTGACCAATATTTGGTGTACTGTCCAGTGAGGGATTCTTGGGAAGAAAGGTTCACATGAGCTCTCCTGTCCCAAAATGAGCTGATTAATCCAATCCTGGTCGCCAGGGGAGGAGCAAACCCAAGGATTCTGTGAGAATATCATGGAATCACAGAATTTTTAGGCTCAGAAAGGACTCTGCTTTGGACATCTGCTGAACCTCTAGACCCACTGATGAAAAGGGACCAGTTGACCCAAGACTAAAGGGGTCTCATAATTTTAGGAAGAGACTGGAAGAACTGGAGAGAGAAAATATCCAGAGGAAATAAGGCATGCCAAAACAACAGTCCTGGAAATCATGAGAGGTCCAGAACGCTCCAGGAACTGAGGAAATGTCTCTCATTTTACTCAAATACCTATTTTTTGGTGATAGTTACCTGGAAAGAACAATCTTGGAACCTTTCCAAAGCACTTTTCCTCCTGCTTTAACCAACCCATATCCTTATGGGAGCACCAGCCAGCCCAGATCCCTCTGGAATCTTCAACTCCAACAAAAGGATGGGCAAAGTCACTATCAAATTTATAGGGTTCTGAAATAACCTTTGAGGCCTTGGATCCCACAGCCCAACCTTCACCTTTGGATAAGGATATGGACTGACCCAGGGCAGAGCTGACCACAAGGATCAGCCCATGGAGCCTGGACAGACCCTGTTATTATTGTTCAGCCAGAGAGAACTCAGGGACAGCCTGAGGGAAGGTTCAGTTTGCCCAGGACTAGGGAAAAAAATTCCAAAACTTCCCCACTAATGCCTCCAAGGTCACTCCTTTCAGGTCAGTTCTTTTGGACTAATCACCAAAAGTGGCTCGTTTGGAGGAGGATCCAACACACATTCTACACCTTCATCTGATGGACTTTCTAATGGAATGAAAACCAGGAGGCTCCAGAAATTTCTAGAGTCACCTGAAGGAACATGGGCACAGCAGGGAAGACAGGAAGCAGGAGTTCTCCTCTCTGATCCAAAAGCAATGAAGTCTGTTTGCATTTGGGGCACTGGGCAGGTCCTCACAGGAGATCCTGGCCCTGATGTGCTGAGCTGCTCTGCAAGGGAAAAGAGCAAACACCAAGAAGTGAAATGGGGAGAGCAGAAGAGGCCAAATCCTGGGTCAATCCACACAGAACAGGGACATTTCCACATGGATTACAGGCACCAGGTCTGTATGAACATGTACAAGCTGCACCCAGCCTGTCATCCCAAACTGTCAGGGGAGCCACACACTCCTGAATGGACAATTCCACTCAAGATCCAAAAACAACAACGAAAATCCAGATTAGAGATTTAAAAGCCCACTGACAAGAGGCTTCAAAGTGTTTTTATTGGCAAGGAATTCTTCCCTGTGAGGGAGGGGAGGCCCTGGCACAGGTTGCCCAGAGAAGCTGTGGCTGCCCTGTGCAAGGAAAGGCTGGAGCAGCCTGGGATAGTGGGAGGTGTCCCTGCCCATGGCAGGGGATGGAATTAGCTGAACTTCAAGGTCCCTTCCAACCCAAACCATTCCATGATTCTCACAATGATTCTCCATCTCCAGCCTCCATAAAAAACCACTTTTCCCTGTCCATCCCCTCACACTGGTACTGGATGCAAAACCTTTTCCCAGGAAACCCTCCTCACCTGGAAAGCATCCATATTTCTGTCTTCTGATAAGAAGATATTTAAACACTCCACATGATCCACGAAGCAAAAGCTCCAACAACAATTTATGCACTTGACCCACAGAGCCCTCAGAAACCACCAGCCTTTTGTACCTTCAGAGCCCTAAATCCCATCATTTCATGGATGGAAGTTACACCCTCATTTTGCAGAAGAGAATCACCTTCTCAGCACACATTTATCTCCCTGGAAAAGGCAGGGCATAATGGATATGTGAAAGCTGTTGCCTCTTTTTTGGCAATAATATCTGATATATCAGACACAAATGGATGCACAGGAGAGCGACACCTTCCATTCCTAAGAATACAAAATGAGGAACAGCCAACATAAAACCAAATGTGTAACACTTTAATCCTTTAATTAGGTAAAAAATTACTTTCTTCCCAACAGTTCTTCCTTATTAGGAAAAGCTCAAGACATCTACAGATCCTCCAACTGTTATTGAAACTTGAAGCCACAAAAGTCTTTCAAGCATCTGCCGTGTTTTCTGCTCCGTGGCAGCTCCCTTCCCCTGGAATTGTGTGATTTATTACCACCCAGAACCAGCCTCTGATGAGATTATGCTTCCAATTTCTGCCTCCTTTTTGGAGAGAGGTCTCTGGGCTGAGTGTGGGCAATCTCAATTAAAGGGTGACCTTTACAAGACAAGGGAAATGTTAATTCATCCTCACCTAAATGGCTTTAAACCCTCCCTGAAAGCTGAGCTTTCTAAAAAGCCACAACTCTGCCCCTGTAAAGTTGCATTGCAACATTATCAAGATAAAAAAAAAACCCTCTTGGCTGCAATGAAAAAAAAATGTACCTCTCCATCTGTCAGAGGCAAGGGAGAGACCCCACGTGCTAATCCAGCTGCCTGGGTGCATTTGTTATGCTCCTTGAAAAACAATGATTTCCCATTTTTATGGGATTTCAAGCACAGATTAGAGGCAGCAGAATGACAGGGCCAGAGATTAAACACTTCTTCCCCCACTGAACAGGTACAAGACAAGGCAAGAGCAACAGCAGCTCCCTCCCCACTCCCCCTGAAGGGACGGGTTGTAATTTGCCATCCCCTGTGATATGGAATTGTTTTCTGGAGATGGCTCAGCTGGAAGGGTTTAAAGTTTGCACAAGAGGCAGGAAGGCAGTTTAGTCCCCCCAGACAATCCTGGTGGACTGGGTTTTATTAATTAGGAATAGCTTTTTGATCAAACAGGAGAAATGAAAGGAATGTTTCAGCAGGATCTTGTTAACCAAGCTGCTGAAAACAAAGACATTACAGGCAAGTAAATAAGAATCTGACCTGCAAACAAGATGGATCTGGACAAATTTCAATATGAAAAGAGCTTACTGAGAAAAATCAAATGTCAGCAAGATTTCAACATAAAATAAAAGCACCTGTGAGCATCTTAGGGCTCCACTTCTTAACAGGCCAGATGAAATATTTATATGAAATATATATATGTATGTGTACAAAGCTATCACAGCAATTAATCCCTGTACAAAGTATATGGAATTATAGAATACCCTGAGTTGTGAAGGAAGTCACAAGGACCATCAAGTCCAAATATACTCAATACATATAAATATATATATATATAAAATAAATACAGATTGAATCTATACAAAATATATTGAATATATAAAGAGTGTAAATCTCTGTGTATCCTCTTGAAGGAAGTGTAGATCCCAACAGAACAGGATTAACAGACCAACCTTCATCAGGTCCAAATTCTGACCCAGCTAATCCACATTCCCACTGGATATTTTTATTTTATTCCTCATTTTTATTTTATTCCTCATTTTACAGGTGTTGCTCAGCCTTCAGCCACTGCAAACCCCAATTCACACAGTGGTGGATTATTACCATTAACAGAAAACAAGTGTAGGAATCTAAACCTGGGAAAACCACCTGGGAATGTCCTGCCACAAACCCAACACAGGAAGAACTCAAAATCATTCCTTAAAAAGGAAATGGCTCTGCATCAATAACTTTCTAAGCAAAGTCAGAGCTCAAAAATACAATTTTGGCTTCAGATGATTTCAGTTTTAGAGGAGACAATGCCAGTAGCAGCCCCTTAATATCCTGCACAGCTTTCCCACTCTTCCAGCCCAGTTCCACCAGTGCAGCCCTGGATATTCCTCCAGGCACAGCAGCTCATCAGAAACCAGACCTGCTCACACCAAACTGAGAATCCTGAGCCTGAACAGCAGGACAAAACCATTTTAAATTAATGGTTTCACTACACAAAAGCACAAATTCCATGGCTCAGCACCTCCAAAAGCCTGGTCCTCCTGGAAAAAACTCCAGTAATTGATATAAAACAGGGTATTACAGTTCACAGGAGTAAACATTTCCTACCTGTTCTGTTTTAATCTGCATAATACAAGATAATTCCACAGTTGGCTTTGTAAATTCACCACAAAGCCCTCCAATTCCTTAGTAATCCCAAACTCAAAGCTGGAAAGAAGCTGTAAATAAGTACCTTGAAAATCAATGATTGCTTTGCAAACAAGTCCCTGAAAACCTGGGAGAGTCTCAGAACTCAGTCCCAGAACTGTCACAGCTCCACACTCCCAGTCCTGGTTGGAGCAGCTGCCCAGCAATATTCATAAAACTGGAATATTTGTGGGGTGTTTCATAAAATCAGGACTTATTTGGATGTGCTTTGGATGGCAGCAGTAGGGGAGGGGTGAGGATGGAGAATCCAAGCTGATGCAACAACTCCTAAGTGATTCCATCCTTGATTTTCCACCTTTATTTGAGAAGCTGCTCATGACACAACACCTTGGTGCCCTGATGGTTCTGGGTTTCATGTTACAAAAGGACTCTGTGGCACCTGACAATCTGTGGAGGAGTTTCCTGGAGGAACTGGGGCTCTGAAGTGAGAACAGAGTGTGGGACCAAAGAGGAGCTTGGAGTCAAGACCGAGCTGGTGACGCTGCCACAGGATGGGCAGGGAAGCTGTGGCTGCCCCTGGAGCCCTGGAAGTGTCCAAATCCAGGCTGGAGCCACCTGGGACAGTGGGAGGTGTCCCTGCCCATGGCAGGGGTGGAATGAGATGATCTTTTCCCAACCCCAACCCTTCTGGCATTCTCTGAACTCGCAGCAGTCGGCAAATGAAAAATTACTCACCCTGCCTTCCCTTGCTCCAAGTCTCTGACACAAAGCAAAGCAGAGATTTCACAGCCCAAGCCTGACTTCCAACACCTCCCTGAGAATTGCCAAGAACCAAGTGGGAGATACAACCCCTCCCAAACCCTTCCATGTTCTCCAGAAGCCACAGACATGCCCCAGTCCTTTCTCGCAGAGCTGAGGTCAGCCTCTAATAAGCAGCAGTATCTCCCCTCAGACACCAGAAAGGGATCCAAAAAATCATTTAAAATGAAAAAAACAAAGCCACACGGATGGGGAAAAGCTGGATTAACCCCACCCAGCAAAGCAAACCTGTTGCTGTCTATGAAATGCAAGATGTGCCCTTCCCAACTCCTTTGCACAGCAAGGAGGGCCCTGGCAAAGCAAAGGGACCCTTTTTTTATTAGGTATCTCCCTCCAGCTGCAGCTTTAATAACAATCTCTGAGGCAAAATCAAGAAACAAATTATTTTCTTACACCTAATCCCCCTTTCGCTGTCAAGTGCCTGACCCCAGTTTGATAATCTCATTTCCCGAGAATCAAAACGCTGGAAATTTAAGCTTCCCAGAGTGTTAATTGCGGCCCTGCTCCATTGCTAATCAAAAAATTAGATGTTTTGCATGAAAATGCTGCTCTAATTAATTCTCAGTCATAAAGCTCCCTGGTTTTAATAACCCCTCCTTGATTGGGCAGCCTTTGAAGACACCGCGCCGCTAATCTGCTACACCGGGAAAAACACACGCCGAGGAAATCACAAGTGGCTTTACAAGGTCTCAACGAGCTGATTGCATTAGTGCTGCCAAACCACACCAAAAAAACCCAAACCCCAAGCCCCTTCTCTCCCCATTCCTCCCCCTTTCCCCAGGCTCCAGGCAGAACTGTGATCCTGCTCATCACTGGAGGCCAAAGCGGCGCCGTGACGGGAGGTTCGGAACATCAAACCCGTTCCCCCTCCCCGGCACCACCAACGTGCTGATCCTTCAGCTCCTTATCCCCCTTTCCTCTTGAAAGGGGGATTTTTAAGCAGCACTGTCCACTTGTCATGATGTTTCCTGTAACCAGACATGAATTCCACGGGTTCTCCCCCTCCTCGTCGCCCCTGACTGACAACACATTATCATCCCCATCTCCGGGAGGTGCTGAACCGAATTTTCATTATCCCAAATGTCAAGATTCGTTTCTGTCACTGCTGAGCACAGCTGGCTCCCTCTGGCAGCCCTCTGGTGAATCCAAATGGAACAAGGCACCTACAAATAACTGCATTTTCCCTGGACCTGGCCTTACATTGTGCCCTTGTCACATCAGATCCCGTTTGCTGCCGCCGCGATTTCTTGGCGTCAAGATCTTAATTAGCAGAGTTTCGCTTTGGTTTCCTTTAATTACTTAAAACCTTATGGCAAGAAAATTTCAGGCTTGGATTTGGAAGAGATGAACAGCAGGTTGGTGAATAACACAACCCCAAATTTAAATTTGTATCACAGGGGTGTTCAGGGTTTTCCACTCATCACCTGGCCAGCAAGGAAGGATCTGCAGAGTTTGCAAGAAATAAGGTTAAAAATAAATCTATTCTCTACTGTGCTATTTCACAGCCTGATTTGCCATCCTCTGTCAGAGCTGAGCAACCTGGGACAGTGGGAGGTGTCCCTGCCCATAGAGAGGGTGGAACTGGGTGATCTTTAAGGTTCCTCCCAACTCAAACCATTCTGGGATTCTTTGATTCTATGACATGAGACCCCTTGAGCACTGTAGCCCTTCCACTGATCCACTGGGATGTGCTGGAGCAAAAAATCTTGCAGAAACCAGGTAATTCTGAGCCCCAAGAGTTAACACCTGAGCAGTTCAGCCAAGGTCCAAACTTCCAGCAGGATCCATTGCAACCCAGGAGACAAACACATGCTCAATACTGAAAGAAATTCAGATTAATTCAGTAGCTGGCAAAAAATTCTTCTATTCTATATATTCACAGAATCATGGAATGGTTTGTGTTGGAAGGGACTTTAAAACTCATCCAGTTCCACCCCATTCCATGGGCAGGGACACCTTCCAGGTTGCTCCAGCCTGGCCTTGGACACTGCCACGGTGTGGAAGTGCTCTACACTTCCCCCTAAACTGGCCAACTTTATATATTTGAGTGCTGCATATTTCAAATCAAAAAAGAGCCTCTTCCGTTAGATTTTCAGTTTAAGAATTAAGTCCATAAAATACCCTGCTATTCCCACCAAGAGAAATGTAACTGTGAGAGTTCTGGGTATTTAAAGTCACCTCTGACAAACTGAAACTTTAAAGAATCCCACAATGGTTTGGTTGAAAGGCACCTTAAAAGATCACCTTGTTCCAACCCCACCATGTAACTTCAACCTTCAGTAGCTTTAGAAAATTAAAGCAAGGAGAACTTATTCAAATTTTGTTTTAAAAGTAGGAAGGAGTGTCCTGCATCCCTGGGATGTTCTGGACAGAAACTGCTTACATAACTTCTTTAAAAATTACTGATTTTTTGCTGTTTCAGTTGAGCACACAGAATATCCCCATTAGTTGGGAGGATACAGCTTTGGGGCACAAATCTTCTCATTTGTTCTATTAAAGACATTTTCTGTGAAGTCAGTTGACTTTTTCCTGCTCTGTCCCACATTCCAGTGCCAGAATGAGCACAGACTCATCTGCAAGATGCCCAAGCAGCAGGATCAGAGACAGAAAATCTCATTAAAAAACCCAAACCCAAAATAAATGAAAAGGGAAAACAACACAAAAGGCATAACAACAATCTAAGATTTTCAATTCAGCCACAGAGCAGAAAGGACCTGTAGCAGTGATTCCTCAAGGAACATCACATGGAGCATCCCCCTGAGCCCCCACTGCCACACAGGGCAGCCACTGTTTCTATGTCTAGAAATTAATTCCACAACAAATTCAGACTCAGAGCAGTGGGATGGAACAGAGAACTGAATGGTGGCTCTGGAATTCTGCCTCTCCTCCTGCTCCCAGGACACAAACAACACCTCATGGATCTCAGAGGATCCCACAACCAACACCACCTGTCTTCCTGTGCTAGGAATTACCTGCCAAGAACAAGGAGCAGGGAGGTCAGGACTTGTGAATCCCATGCACACAAGTCCACCCACAGGGAAGGAAGCTCCCTCCACCAGGCACCTTCTGAAATAAAGATGATCATCCACTGAGCTTCCCACTTGCAGTTGTGGCTCCTTTCGTTTCTGTTGATGGTCTGCATTTATTTATTATAGACTTTTAATTAATTGGCTTTTAGATCATGTGAAAACTTATCCTTTCATAGAATCCCAGAAACAGACTCACAGAATTCCTGAGAATGGTTTGGGTTGGAAGGAACCTTAAGGATCATCCAGTTCCATGGGCAGGGACACCTCCCGCTGTCCCAGGGATCCCAGCCTGGCCTTGGACACTGCCAGGGCTCCAGGGGCAGCCACAGCTTCTCTGGGAAATCCAGCCCAGCCCCTCCCCACCCTCCCAGCCAGCAATTCCTGCCCAATCTCCCCTCTGGCCCAGTGGGAAGCCATTCCCTGGGGCCTGGCCCTCCAGCCCTTGGCCCCAGTCCCTCTCCAGCTCTCCTGGAGCCCCTTCAGGCTCTGCAAGGGGCTCTGAGCTCTCCCTGGAGCCTTCCCTTCTCCAGGGGGACATTCCCAGCTCTCCACCCTATGTTTGTGTAGAAGGAGATATGTCAGGGATGGACTTGTTCCTTGCCTTTTATTTCTTTAATGACAATTATCCAAGAACTTGTGTGTCCAACTTCAAGGGAAAAACACACGGCCCAAGTGTTCCTCCTCCTCCAGTTTCAGTGGAATAAGACACAAGAATTCCATCTCTAAATGACTTGCAGCAGGTCCCTTTCTCCCACTGAGGAATAATGTGAGCCTCATGCACTGCACTATTCCAGCCCAAATCAAAGAGGTTAATGACAAAGCTTCACTCTGATCTTCACACATTTTAGGGCTATTTAAATTAAATTTGTATTTCAAAAAGTTAGCGTGAGCCAAACTTTTATAAATTCCTTTCTTTTCATGCATATGTTTCTTTGAAGATCTTTTCAGGAAAAAAGATTCCTTAACAAGTCCCCCTCCCCCTGCTGCCACTGAAAAATCATCCCTGTGGATAAGGCTGTCGGGAATAGAAACTGTGCAGTGTTCACAGAAGGCAGAGTGTCACATGCCTGCTTTCCACTAACCTGATTGAACAATTAAATTGTATTTCTCTTTAAAAAGGATAAAAAAAATAATAAAAAAAAATCCAAATGCAGATCTTGCTGTGGTCTGGGATTCAGGAAGATTAATGAGCTACCTAAAAGGGAACAGCAGCTTATAATAGAAAGAGAGGTTACTACATTTTTAACATGAAGTTCAAAGGGAAACTTTTCTTGATGGTTAAACTGCAAAGACTCTCAGCAAAGTCATCTCATCTATTGTCCCTGTTGACTCCCCACATTGACTTTTTGTCACCTATTGCATCACCTTCAAGCTCCTCCAATTGAGGCAAGAAGGGCAATAGAACCTGGGCCCCATCCACCCCAATTCCTGCATTTTGTCCTTTGTGCCTTTGTTCCCAGCCTTTGTTCTTCCCAACCCTGCAAAATCCTGCACCCTCCTCTCTGGAAAAAGCCCCCAATTTCCTTCTCTTCACAAAAGTTGCTTCAAGATTTGTGCTCCAGCAAAAAGGAGTTGCTGGCTAAGTCCATGAGTAGCAAATTCCAAACCCGGGACAGGAGCTACTTAAAAATAAACCCTCTGTTCAGCCAACAAGTAACAACCCAAATCTCAGCCATGAGGGGCCTGGAGAAGGACATGGACATGGAGTGAGTCAGTTCTGTTCTCTACTGTGCTTTAAAAGCAACATGAACAGGGTGTGGAGATAACTGGGAATGACAGAACCCAACAGGAGACATCCCAAGGAGACCTAGAATTCTGGAGGCAAGTGTTGCAGGCTCCCTGATGGGCCCCCATCACTGCTCCAAACTTGGTGCTCCCAACAGCTGCCAAATTCCTGGCTTTGAAGCCAAATTTGTGCCCCAGAGTTTGTAACATGGAGCTTGTGACTGTGGAGAAGTGACTCCTGAAATCCTCCTAAAAACCTTGCAGTTTACAGCATCCCACTGACCTGGGTGACTCCTCTCAGCTAATCCTGGGCACATGTGACAGTTCTGAAGGTGAGAATCTGAATCTGTAAAGGAAAATTTGCAAGTTCAACACCTTCCAAGGGTGTGTAACGGGTGAGATCATCATTTCAACCACAGGTATTTCCACTCCACTTTACTCCTGTGTGTTGTCTGACCACAGTGTGGGCAACTGCCAACCTCAGCCCATCCTGATCTCAGGTTCTTCCTTCCCAGTCCATCCAGAAGCATCTGAATATTCATCACATTAATCCCTAATCATCAATACCAAGATCACCTTTATAGAGTCATCAAACAGAAACACTCTGCCAGAGGAACATTCCCTGTCTCAAGGCTTTTCTCCATATTCCAAGTTGTAAAAGGAGGTAGGGAACACAAAGTCAGCCAAAAACTCTGCCTCTCAATTAACACCCAACTGAAAATGATGATGGGCAAGAGTTCAAGGAGAAGTTCTATCCTTGGTCACCACTGTAATATTTGAAGAGTAAATTATTGAGTAAATTATTTTCTTGTTATGATCAGCCCAATAAGAAACTAGAAGAGATGGCATGAAAGGATTTAGTCCTGCTGTGTGTTATCATGGCAGCCTTGTGCTATTCCCTCGATTTTTGCTGCCAAAACCAACCCTTTTGTGAAAGGAAAAACACATGGAATGATGCTGTGCTGGGAGGGAGGACATTTCCTTGGGTACACACAGCACCTGGCACAGGCAACACGACCCAGCAAGAGCAGCCCAAGTCCTCAAATTCACCTTTTCCAAACACTCTTCAAGGGAACAAAACACAAAGAATTGGTCACTTTAGTCTGTCCAACCTCAAATATGAGCTGACTGACCCAGTCCAGGGTAAGTCCCACATCCAGCATGCAATGGAAGGATTAAACCACAGGTTAAGGATCCCCAGTAGCTCCAAATATCCCAAGCCAGTGCTCAGGGTGAGGCTCCCTGCATTTCACCCACTGTTTTATGAGTGTCTTCTGAGCCCTCAACCTCCAGCTGCAAACACAGAGGGAATAAAGAACAACCCTGATAATAAACAGAGCTTAAAACTGAAGAGATTCAGACACTTGTGTGGCAAAGCTGAGAGGGATCAACACCTGGTGGGCAGGATATTCAGGCTCCTGCAAAGGAGAATTATCCAATGATCCCACTGTCTCTTTCCATACCTTGGAGTTCCCCACTCCTGCTGTACAGCTCCCTCCTCTGCTCACGTAGGTAGGCACTCATGCTGATGGCATGGGAGGAGGACTCAAACCTGGAATTAAAAAGAAAGGATGAATCTAGTCAGAGTAATCCCTCTTGTGAGCACCAGTCAGCCCTAACCCAGATAAAAAAAAAGAAAAAGCTACTCCTGTCCTGGAATTAGGGACTGAGAAATGATTAAGTATTTATCTTATGGCTCTAATAGTCCACAAGGAGCAATCTGAGAGGCACAGACAAGTGTTTTCCAAGTATTGTAGTCCTTCTGTTAGGAAAGGCCAGAGGGGCACTGGGAACACCAGCACCACACCAGAGAAAAGGGAAAAGCATTTTACAGCTTTCCTGTGTTAAAGTTGTTACAACTAATGAGGCTTTTCTGCTTTAATTTGGACTGTGTTAGTACTATTGCAACTGAACTAATAAAAAGTTATCAAACTACAACAAACACTTCAGACTTTAATTAAATGAACAGTAAATTCCTGGCTCTGTATTTCCAATGTGCTCCCCTCTGGCCCCAGTGAGACATTCAGTGTTAAATTACCCTCATGGCATCAAAACCACATCCCACCACTTCTTTTCCCACAGCCATCCAGTTTTTCTCCCTTATTTCCCCCCCTCTGCCACCTCCTTGATCTGCTCTTCTCCACATTCCTGTTTCCACTTAAATCCTCTCCCCTTGTACCTCTTTTTCCAAGCAGATCCTCCCACAATGCTTTCAAAATATTTCAGTTTTACATGGAATAACACACAATTGCAGCCAAAGATTGGGAGTTCACAGTGTGCTTGTACAATTCACTCCTTTTCCAATAATGCCCAATTTCCACCTTGCAAATCTGATCTGCAGGGAGGTGGCAACCTGAGCTTGCACTTGGCTGCCTTTGGGAAGGGGGAAAAGCCACGTTTATGATGGCATGAATCACCCAAACTCCCAAAGTACCCTTTACCTGAAGCTTTCTTTTTCAAGCCAACAAAGCAACTACATAAATAATTTAATTTTTTTTACATTACATTCATTTTAAAGGCAGCAAACAATGTTTTAAAGACTCTTCCAAAGAGCAGCTACTGATTTCCAGACACCACTGTGGAGTTCTCCTTCTTCCCACTATTGCTGAGGACCCAACCAGCAGAAGTATTTAATATTAATTGAACGAGCTCCCAGCTGCCACAGGACACAGCACAAACGCCTGTGAGTAAAACACGAGGTGGAGCCCTGCCCTAAAAAATTCCTGAAGCAGGGAATTAAATGCAGACATTCCAATGACAAGTGGAAGGCTCTGATTTGGACAGAGCTGGTGGAAAAGCAAGAAAAAGGGCCTGGAAGCCTGGCAGGGAAAGCACTGGAGATGAGAGGAGACAAGGATAACACTCCATCAAACACGTACAGACCTCAGTGGGCTGTGAAATTCCATTTCACCAGAGATTCCCAGAGATATGGTGACAGCTGACAGGAGACAGATAAGCAAAGGAGAGATCCCAGCAAGTGCTGCTGTCACCAGGAGTGCTGAGGGATGTGCTGCTCCCTGGGGTTGCTCCCCCTCACTTTAAACCATTTCACCCACCCTCCCTCTCTGCTGCCAAACCAACCCACAGCCCGACCCTGCTGCAGGTGGAGCAGGAAATCGTTATTGCACAGATTCCAGTGGTCCTTGTGCAGCCAAACACACACAGAGGGAGAGGCTGAGCTGCCCTGCTGTGCTCCAATGTTTATCTGGGAGTCAGAGTAAATTCCAAGCGGGATTTTCAGCCCCAAACAGCCATGGGAGGGTTAAAAAAAGGGTGGAGGGTAAATAACCACAGGCTGGCAGGGGCAGGAGGCACCTCTGTAATCCTAATAACAAGAGGTTACAGGAGAGCTCGTCCTGGGACAGACAAAGACAGTGAAGAAAACCTGGATTTCCAACTGGGGCCTTTGGTACTATGGGAATAGGGGCACTGGATAGATCCATCCACAGGGCAAAGCACAGGGAGTTCTGGATAATCAAGAAATAACTTTTATCTGGGGAAAAAAAATTTTAAAAAAAAAAAATCCATCTCTCCTCTCCTAACAGTGCTGCTCACAAACTCCTCCCCTCACTCCTTATTCCTGCACAACTTTGCTCTCCCAAATCCCTCCCTTGGCCACTCAGCCTCTCTCATCCTCTCGCCTACACTCTCCTCCCAACCACTTAATTCTTTCCACCCTGAACTTTGAATGAAAGGAGTTAGTGACAGGATTAACTGCTTAGTCTATCTGGTAATTACACAGTTATCTTAATTCCCTTTGTCCAGTCCCCTTTATCGCTCCCTGGAACAGCTCCCGAATTTCCTGTGGACAAAGGGAGGCACAATAGATCACTGCAGGCTTTGCAGCAGCTTTGTAATGGGATTCCAGTGCCCAGATGAGCCCTGGGAAGAGCTACACTAAAAAAAAAAGCAGCACTGAATCCATAAGAGCCCCGGGGATGTTCCATCTCCATCCCACGATTTCCGCACTTCTCCCGCTGCGAAACCGCGACTTGCAGCCAAGGGCTCTGCAGCGTTCTGGGGACCACAGGCAGCTCAGGCATGGCTGCTGCACCCTCCTCTTACTTGAACAGGGGGTTTTTAGGTCTCTGGGGTTTCTTCTTGGCGAAGAAGGCGGCGAATTCCCGTCCGGAGCTGGCGTAGCTGAGCTGTGCCGACGGCTCCGAGGCGGCGCGCGTGTTCTTCATGTCCAGGTATTCCGTCAGCAGCATCTGCAATGACAGCAGGACAACCCACTGCAAGGCCTGGGGCTTGCAGGAGCTCTCATTCACAGGAGGGAAATCATTTATTGCTGGCAATAATCAGTGGTGTGATCCCGGGGGCGTAGGGGCTGCTGTTGCTGATTTTACTTTCCTTGGAGTCATGGAATGGTTGGGGTTGGAAGGGGTTTCACACTGACCTCCATGATCCCAGGTTTGCTCCAAGCCCTGTCCTGTGGGACACTTCCAGGGATGGGAATGGGGCCCAATTCAAGCTACAAAGCCCTGATGTCACCAAAAGTAACTTGGGAGAAGCTCCCACTCTTCCCACAAGTGATTCCACCCAGGGAGGTACTGGGTGGGTTTTGGCTGCCCTTTCCACACTGATAATATACATAAAACATGCTCTTAGAAACATCAAGGTCTGCAACAGTGAGCTGGGCAGGTACAAACCATGCTTTATAAATCCATAGATACACTCAGGTATCCTCTACATATTTTAATTACAAATAAAAACCATCCAGGAGTGTGCTGGGGGTCATCACACATGATGGAGAACACCCTGATAGAGCTGCCAAAATTGCCCTTTAAGAGCTCCCAAACCAAAAATGCTTCTTTTATCATTGCTAGCATGAATTCCCACAGCTGCCAACATAATTTAGGGACGATTTTCCTCCAGCCCAAGGCACTCAGGGAGAGACTGGGGGTCCCTTTGTGGGATGGGGGCCCCTCTGTGAACCCCCTGCAGCCTGAGATTTGATATTATTGAGGCAACAGAAGCAGAAACAGATTCCAAATCGTTCCCTTTTCATCTCCTCGTGTCTGAAGACGAAAAGAAGCCCCTCAAAAATGAAGTTTGATCAGTGGATTCAGAAAGTCCCCATTTATTTCCAGGAATTTCTGCCTACTTGGAGGCCATCAGGAATGTGCTCCACGTGAATAATTAGCCAGTCAGAGCCTATCAAAGAGAGTTGGATGTAATGAAAGGAATTCATCACTCCTGTGCTAAGTTGAAACAAATTACATTGGAATAAATATCCAGGCAAATGGAATCGTGCCCCTAATTAGAAACAATTCAGAAAAAAATAAAAATAATATAAACACAAAGAAAGCTCGACTCCCAAAACATCTCAATTAAAACTTCACCTGAGCACAAGCTTTGAAAATTCATGTTTATTGGTAAAAATAATCACTGTGCTAATTTTTTTAGCACTAATTTACCAAATCCGTTCGTATTTGTGTATTTGCATTTCATCTTCTCCACTTAAATTAACAACCCTAAAATCGCCACAAAAATCTAATTAAACCCTCAAACTTAATCAAGTTTTAAAAAAAATCAAAAACCATTTAGCAATTTGTTCTTCCATTATGGATGAAACCTGTTTATAATGAATTCCACGACTCTGGTGTCACTTTATATCCAGGACTAAGGAATATTAAGTGTGTAATGCAGTGCTTGGCTCCAAGATTGCAATAAACCAACAGAGGTTTGGGCTGGGAATAGAATGAATTATCCCTCTTGGGTAACAAGTGAAATAGAAAAGCAGAAGATGAGTTTGCTGTAAGATATTCAGAACTACACTGAAAATGCCACAGATTAGGAAAATAAAGGAAAAATTGTTAATTGATAGTTATTTGATTTGTATTTAATAGATAAGTGGGGTGAGATGGTTGGATTCAGGGCTCTGAGAAAAAGAGAAGCTGTAAAAGCAGTGAAAGGAGCTGATTTTGAGAACTCAAAGTTCACAGAAAGGTTTGGGTTGGAAAGGACCTTAAGGATCATCCAGTTCCATGAGCAGGGACACCTCCCACTGTCCCAGGTGGCTCCAGCCTGCCCTTGGACACTGCCAGGGATGGGGAGTTCAGCTTTGAGTTTAAAAACTCCAGCACAGCAGGAATGGCGTCAGACAGATCTGAGCTCTTTCTGCTCCAGGGCCTGAATTCCAGAGTTCCACAAATTCTGCAGGATGAAATAATTCAGTGTGAACAGGACACAGCCAAGGGGGACAGCAGAGATCTCTGGTGAGAGGCTCCAGGGGGACTTTTGAGCCCCTTGCAGAGCCTGAAGGGGCTCCAGGAGAGCTGGAGAGGGACTGGGGCCAAGGGCTGGAGGGACAGGCCCCAGGGAATGGCTTCCCACTGGGACAGAGGGGAGATTGGGCAGGAATTGCTGGCTGGGAGGGTGGGGAGGGGCTGGGCTGGATTTCCCAGAGAAGCGGTGGCTGCCCCTGGAGCCCTGGCAGTGGCCAAGGCCAGGCTGGGATCTCTGGGACACTGGGAGGTGTCCCTGCCCATGGAACTGGGTGAGCTTTAAGGTCCTTTCCAACCCAAACCAGTCTCTAATTCAACCCACAGAATACTTGGTTTGGAACACTCAAACCCTTTTAATTTTTCAGCAATGTCAAGTCCTGTCAGCAACTTGCTTCAAAAAGCAGCCTCAAGTTTTCCTTTCTCCCTGGGCTGAGCAGTGCCTGGTGTCCCCCCAGTGTCACCAGCCTCAATTTTCTCCCTGTGAAAGGACAGTCCAAGTTATCCACATGTTCTGCTTTCAGAGTGGCCTATTTGAGGAAAGATCATATTCCAATGTTCAAAGTTGTGGTCTGGCCACATGGTTATTGAAAGCCACAGCAAGAGAAAACTTGAAATCCACTTAAAAGAAAAAAAAAATTAAAAATCAAAACCAAACAAACCCTTAAAAGAAAGGAAAAACCCAGGCATTTCCTGCCTAGGTAAGCAAAAGGAACTTTCCTTAAGCAGCCAAGGGAGGGAATTCCTGATTTGTTCCCACAACACCTGATTTAGGAATTGCTAAGCCATCAATCAAAAACCTTGTTAGACATTAATCATGAGGAGGTACAGCAAGATTTATGAGTGACTGCAAAGTTTGCAGCACCTCATTCATTTCCAACAAGGACTTGGCCCTTCTGCTCCGTGGCTGAATCCTGCCATCCATGGGCTGTATTTCCATCAGGCCAACAAATCCAAGTGGCCACAGAGCAGGAGAACAAAGAACTCCCTCTCCAGCTGCTCTTTGGGATGAAATTTGATGTAAAATTGATTTTTTCTTAAAAAAAAAAAAGTATTTCTGGATTTGGAGGAGTAATTAAACTCTCAAATTTCAATGTGCAGCCTGTCCATCACCTTGGGCTGGGAACACCTACACTGCACTGTCCTTGGAGCTGGAACTCCAGGGTAAGAACAAAACTGGTTCTGGGACCCTCCAGATCCACCTTTTCCTTCTGTGGATGAGAACTTGGATAAATTCTTATGTCTCATCTTGCCCCAGAGTGACCTGTGAACAAAACATGCCCAGCCAGGGGGACAGCTAAACTCTTAATTTTTATTTTTTTGTACCTCTTGTGAGGTTTCAGATGGAAGAACTGAGCTCTGAATATGCTTTATTCCACCAATTAAAAGTTTTAATTGATATTTCAACCCTGATTTTCAATATCCTTCATATACTTGGAGGGGGGGATGTGCCTAAAAATTAAAGGAAAATTGTAACATGAATTTTTTAGTGGGATGACCAGGTAATTACTGGCCCCTCCACCTCATATTGAGCAGGGACAACATCATAGAACAGATGACAGAGGACTCCCTTAAAAAGGAATTAAGGGAGAATAACAGAAATCATGTCCAGAAAAGAAGATGGATCCTGGTTAATGTATTCTTATGATGATGACAAATAGAACTTCAAATAAACAGAAAGAGAGGAAGTTTTATGTCAAACCACCAAAAGTCAGCAAAGAAAACCAGGCAGGTGCACGACAACATTCAACTGGAAATGAGAAAAACACCAAGACTGGGTTTTACAGCACCCCAGAAATCTTAATTCCTCCTTTTGTCCTCTGTATTCCAAGAGAAATCCAAGACTATTCAATCTTTATTTTTAAAACAAGAGTAATTAGGGGTAGTGGGAGGTGTCCCTGCCCATGGCAGGGGGTGGAATGAGATGATCTTGAAGGTCCTCTCCAACCCAAACCATTACAGCATTCCCTAAGTGTGTCTGCAGCAACCCCTTTGTGGACTGAACTTTTCATATGGATCAAATTGCTACAGGAGGTTGATAAATTATAATGTTTTGGGAGAAAATGGTAAGTAATAAAGTGAACATAGAAAATCACCATCTCCTGGTAATGCTTTTTATTATGATTAATAATAATATGATCACTGTACTGTAAGAATTTCCATGTCAGCAGAGGCAAATCCCTACTTCTACAGGGGGAACAAAAAGTCTTGATCTATAGGAGTATTGTGTAAAGTTGAACTCATAACAATTTGGGAATATTTAACATAATGGGTATTAATTAATTCATTCATTTGAAATGGAGAATTTGTTAGAATATCTCTGTGTTGGCCTCTCACCTGGAATGCCAATCAAAGGCTGGCACTCAGAAACCAAGGGATCAAGGAAAAGGGGGTGGAAGGTGCACAAAGGCAGCCTGGAGGCTTTGAAAAGGCTGGAAAACAGGACTTGGAGCAACACCAGCAGTTGGGCCTCGTTGGCAGAGCCAAGAGCAGGGTCAGGAGCACAGGACACAGCACTGTTGGTGGATTTGGAACAGAATTCCAAGGGCTGGAATGCTGCAGGTGGTCAGGCTGTGAGGAAGGGTTCCACACCCACTTCCAGAGCACAAGGAACCCCTGACATCAAAGGTGACAGCTCATTGTCTGTCCCTGACTCCTCTTTTCCCCCCAGCCAGGCCTAGATGCTGTTCCAAAGCACAGGCCCTCTGTCAAACAGGGATAAATCCCACAAAGTCCCACGGCTTGTTTTACACAGGGATCAGGTGAGAAGTTCACAACAACTCCTCGTGATCTGGGGATCTTACAGAGCTCTTACAGAATCCACAGAATCCCAGGACGGTTTGGGTTGGAAGAGACCTTAAAGCCCATCCAGTTCCAACCACAGGGTCACCTCCCACTGTCCCAGGGATCCCAACCTGGCCTTGGACACTGCCAGGGCTCCAGGGGCAGCCACAGCTTCTCTGGGAAATCCAGCCCAGCCCCTCCCCACCCTCCCAGCCAGCAATTCCTGCCCAATCTCTCATCTAAATCCCCCCTCCATCAGTTTAAACCCACCCAGTGGCAGCTCTGAGGCTCCTGCACAGGGGAACATTTAAGGCCCCAGAACCTTCAGTGACCATTTCCAGTGGATACAGGAGATAAAACCAGTTGCTGGCAATGTTTGTGCTTGAGGAACAGGTTTGTGCCAGTGGAAAATTCTCAACCAAGCCTTCCTTTGGCATGAAATTCCAGCTGGAGATTGCTTTGCTCGTGCTGTGAGGGAAGTGTAAGAGGCAAAACCTCACAGGAATAAACCCTCAAAGCACCTGAGAATGTCTCTGGGGTTTGGCTGTGTGGCACCAGCGAGTGAAAGCAGGACTTATTTTCTGTTTACTGCTCTGGTACACTGGGAGAGGGAGAAGCACTGTTTATTCCAGCTGTTTGAGGGCTCCTCCAGCCTCTGGGAAGGCTTTGGAGTTAAATTTTAGTCACACCAAGCAGGAGGAACCAGCAGCTGAGACCACAAAGCAGAAGAGAGATTCCCTAATGGGATTTCAAGGAGGAAAGCTGGCTCAAGACAGAGGAGCAGATCCAAATGATCCCACATCCTGTGGTTCCAGGGGACAGCAAGCCTTGAGGAAAGGCTCAACACTCCAGAGAGATGCTGATATCCAGCCACAGACGATTCCAGGGGCAATGGAAGCAACTGCAGGTGAATCCTGTGTGGAAAAAGCTGGGAGTTCAAGGAAGTGCTGTGACAGGCACTTAGTTCTTTGGAAACAGGAAAGAGGCATCATTCCTGAAGCTGGAATGGGGGTTGGAACTTGATGATCTTTCAGGTCCCTTCCAACCCAAACCACTCTGTGATTCCAAGTAGGATCACTGCAAGCAAAGTGTCAGAACCAGGCAAGAAAAGCTGTGACACTGTAATTACCCAGTCATTAGCTGTATGAAAAGTCTTGATAATTAAAATCGTGCAGCAGTTGTGGAATTTTGATAAAAAGAGAGAAACAGGTCATTGAATTCGAGGAGCACTGAGCTTCCTGTGTCAGTTTTACCACGAGGAGAACGTGGGCTGAGCACTCACTTGCAAGGATGAAGAAATAAAGTGAATCTGAAAGAACAAACCCCAATTTTTAGGGGTCTGAACACCATTTAATGCAGCATAACCTGCTTTATCTTGTTGCTCCTCAAACTCATGTAACTGAAACATAATAAAAACCCTCCCAGAGTTAATTCTCTCAAGGCACTTCCCTGATTCCACTCCTGCACAAGAATCCCTTTTGTTTCAGGTTTTTGGGAAGAAGTAAAATAACCCCCCTGAACACTTCAGATAATGTTATCACTGCTCCTCTCATTAGCAATGCTAATTGTGGAACAGCACAACTTAGTGCAGACCCGAGAGCCTGCATCTCCCCCCAGGGAAGGAGGGAGGGAACAAACCTCGAGATTGTTTAAAGCCACCACTTTGTAAAAGCTGTTTGATTTGGCAACGAGCCCCGTGCCTGCTGGGGTGGCTTTGGAGGGTAAAACCAGCAGCTTTTCATTCCACAAGCTTCTGATGACACTTGTGTGGACTTTCCAACCTCTGGTTCATCTTGTCACCCTTCCCACAAACTGCCACAAGTTTATACATCCATAAGAAAGGGACTATGGTTCAGGAACAAGGATTTAACTGGAGGTGTTTCATTAACCCCCCCGATGGATCAGCACCCCTGACATGGCATTATTACATCATTTCAGCCCCATGACACATCCCCTGGATTTCTGTGGCCACCTCTGGGGTTTGCAGGACAAAAAAGATGTGGAGCTGCTGGAGAGAGTCCAGAGGAGCCCCAGAGATGCTGCAGGGCTGGAGCCAGGCTGGGAGAGCTGGGAATGTTCCCCTGGAGAAGGGAAGGCTCCAGGGAGAGCTCAGAGCCCCTGGCAGAGCCTGAAGGGGCTCCAGGAGAGCTGGAGAGGGACTGGGGCCAAGGGCTGGAGGGCCAGGCCCCAGGGAATGGCTTCCCACTGGGCCAGAGGGGAGATTGGGCAGGAATTGCTGGCTGGGAGGGTGGGGAGGGGCTGGGCTGGATTTCCCAGAGAAGCTGTGGCTGCCCCTGGAGCCCTGGCAGTGTCCAAGGGCAGGCTGGAGCCCCCTGGGACAGTGGGAGGTGTGAGTGGAACAAGATGGTCTTAAAATCCCTTCCAATCCAAACCATTCTGTGTTTGAACACATTTCAAATCTGCCACGGGCAGGGACACCTTCCCCTCTCCCAAACTGCTCCAAGCCCTGTCCAGCCTGGTATCTATAAAAGAGAACAAGAGCTGAGCTGTCATTTTTTTTCCATCTTCATGAGTAGTTTTGCTGGTTTGTTTACTTCAATAAAAGAGGAACAAACACTGATGACAAATTTATTTAAGCTACCAATAGTCAATTTGACTAACTGGGTCATAAAACAAATGGACAGCATTTATTTTTCTCCAGGCACCTCAGCTGCTCTGCAAACACAGATTACAGTGGCAGGAATGAGCAGAGTAACAAGGCCACTTTCTCATTTTGGTATCAGGCTTTTAACACCAAAACAAAACACAAAATCAAGAAAGGAAAATAAATCCTTTTGTAGCTTTTGACAAGTAAACCCAATCAGCTTCAGGGCAGTCATTTGTAATTGCTAGGACTGTTTGATGATTAGATAAAAACATCTGTGAGTGTGTGTATAAATACATTGAGGGGGGTGCATGTGTGTGTTCTTATATATTACGAGTTTTCATACAAGGAGGCAGGATTTAAATGGGATATTGGGAAGGAATTCCTGGCTGGGAGGGTGACCCTGGCACAGGTTTCCCAGAGAAGCTGTGGCTGCTCCATCCCTGGGAGTGTCCAAGGCCAGGTTGGAGCAACCTGGGACAGTGGGAGGTGCTGATCAGGGTTGGAACTGGATGATCTTTAATGTCCCTCCAACCCAAACCAATTTGTGATTCCCTGATTCTGTTCCATGTATCTCTTTGGCACGTGGTCCTTCCAACATGATTGATAAGGGGGTAAAATACATATGGGCCAGAATGATGCAGAGGATGGACAATGAGGCAGCAGAACTCTAAAATGGACCAGAACACCATGAACTTCAGCAGAGAGGTGTAATTACCACCTGCTTCCCAGAAGGCACAAAATGCAGGATATTCCTGAAAGATGAAATCCCACTTTCAGTTGGACTGGACTTGCTTTTGTTCAGGCAGCAGACAAAAGGTCAGGGAGGGCTCTGAGAGTGCAACAGGGAACTGAGAGCACATTTCTACTCTGCAATTATAATTCAGTTCAGCTTCAGTGGCTCTGCACAATTTGGAGGTGGGTGAGAATACAGTCAGAAATTTGTATTTATAACTGAGGTAAAGCTCAACATCTTCAAATCACCAAGGAGGAAGATCCATTTCCTCATGTTTGGTGCCACCTTTCAGAGCATCCTCTCAGGGAGTGGCTGTGCTGAACTCACCTGAGCTGAGCTTCTGCAGCTCCAAGAGGCACAAAAAATGCAGCAAAGAGAGGAGGAAAAAATAAAAAAAGGCAGTTTGCTGCTTAAATACCAGCCATGTTCACCCCTGGGTAAAACAGCACACTCTGTGTATTCCATGCCTTGGACTAATTGTTTCAGACATCCTGCTCCAGTGTAGATGGTACCAGTGGTGTGCCCTCAGTCTTCATTAAATGCCAGCCCTTAATAACAGACTCCATGAGGGCATTAATTGCATTTAGTGGCAGCTTCTGAACTTTCAAAGTTGTTAATCAGATTTCTATGTAAATGGAATGACGACTAAAGGTTAAGTACAGGTTCCTGAAATTTCAGCAGTTGAAGACAGTATTGCCCTTAACAGGAAAGAGAAACTACCAACCTTGACAGGAACTAAACATCTTAATTAAATACTCACAAGTACAGCACTTATTTCAATGTGAAGTTCTATTTTCAAATGTCAAACTTAATCAGGCACTTGACAAAAACATGTGATATCCCCACAGCACAGGAGAACAAAAATACCTGGGATCCATCCTTCCCTCAGGGAACACCTGCACATCTCCCAGCCCTCAGCTCCACTTCCAAGACACCAGGAAGGAGAGTTTTATGGCTCTGAAACTGCAGGATTCCAGGGGAGAAGTGGGATAGCATATTTTCCAGCCTGTGGGCCTCCCTGTAACAGGCTTGTGCTGCCAAACAAACACGAGGGGCCTCCTAAATCTGACACAGAGATTTATTCCCCTGCAGGGCACAGCCCATCAATTAGCAGCAGTCCAAAGCACACAAACTTCTTCAGCAGGAGGGAATTCCCTGTGTCTGCTCAGGGCTTTGGTGCCAAATCCTGCTGGGAGCATCCCCAGAGCTGATTCCTGCTCCTGGGCCACCCAGGATGTTCCCACTGACCTGTTCAAGGCCTGGGCTCCTCCCTCCTGCTGCTAATTAATCACATCCACCACCTACAGACACACCCAACCCAGGGAAAAGCTGATTGTGGCACTCAGGTAGCGTCCCATTGTATTAATGAGTTAAGATTTATTGTAATTAACCAGGATTCCAGTCTCTGACTTCAACTCACCTGCAGGGATGTATGGATTCTGTTATCCTGCACGTCCTTGGAGATGTGACACAAAGCCCTTGGGATACAGCACAGGATGCTGCTTTTGGACAAAATACTATAAAATAAGTATTTTGTGCAATTCGGGGTTCAAATCCTCATCTGAGGGACCAGCAGCTGCATCTGGGATTGGCCCAGAGGCTGAATAAGGGATTTCAGGACCTTTGCCTTGGATCACACAGACTCTGGGATCAGATAATTTAACACATGATAATTTAACTATATAGCAAATAAATTAGCAAACATCTTTATATTGCATTTGCATATTAATTAAATTTTAAACTCCCAACTACAAGTACTTCAACACTTGTATAAACAGATAAAAAATTGCATCCACTTCTTTCAGAATTAATATTTAAAACTGGATTTTAAGTCTGAGTTGTTCTTTAATGACAAACTACACCTGATCCTGGGAGAATGTATTTTTCCAGTAATTTTTATAGCAACTGTCAGCCCACTGGGAGGGAAAAATCCTCCAGGAAAAGTCAAGCAATACCTACAACCCAGAGCATGAAATTCAGCAGTGGGAGCTGCACAGACAGGCTCTGCCTCTCAGAACAGCAATGAGAAAGAAATGGTGTGAGGACAATGAAAATAAGAGCCACCAGTTGCTTCATTTTCCTCCAGAGCAATTAAAAATGTCATCACAGTGACAGGAAAAAAAGGAGGGTGAGCAGGGAAACTTCCATCCCAAGGAAATGCACCCACCCCTTTGTAATCTGCGGCTCTAATAGGACACATCACCAAAAAAAGGGATTTATCAACTGCTCTGAAGGAGGAAAAGTGGAGTAAAAAAGGGAATCTGCTCTGCTTCAACTCAGGGTTGTTGCTTCATTACATACAAAGGCTTTTAAACAGATGCTGCAGGAAGGGCTGTGATTCTGCATTTTTAAAAAATCCCATATTTTGTGAATTCACATTTAATCTTTGCATGTCACAACTGACTTTCAGATCTCACCCTTCTCAGATTTAAGGCCCTGGCACTCACCCAGCCCTAACAAGGACCAGACCAACAAAAATTGGATTTTCTGGCTCTTCTGGCATTTTCTGACCGACCAAACCCTTGAAGGTCCCACCACATCTGAGCCCACAGAGAGAACCAGCCCAGAAGATTAGTTGCATGAACAGTTCCTACAAAAGAACAGCAAAATTCCAGGGCAGAAATGGAAGTTTCTGAACGAGCCCAGTGACACCAAGGGTTGATAAAAGGGCACGTTCCCCTTTGACACCAACCCAGCAGCCACCATTTCAAGCCCAGCTCTGAGGCTTTAAGGGCAGTGACATCTTTGAAATGACATCAGAACCACAGAACCTCTTTGTCAAACTCACAATACCCACAGCTTTATATTCACCCCCTTCCCAGAAGGATGGGAGTGAGGAGCAGTGCTGGCAGCACTCTGGTTTTTGGAGGTTTAATATCACATCTGAACAAAGAATTGCCCCTCAGGTTGTCCCAGAAACACTGATTTCTGTAAAGCTGCAGGGTCTTGATGTTATTCCAAATACTGTGATGCCAGAGGGGGGAGCTCACAGCATAGACAAGGTTCCCATTTTCAGGCTTGGGGGCAGAAAACAATAAAAATTATTTCCACCTGTTTACAGCGTGAGCCTTTCCAGCTATTCCAAGCATCCATCAGGATTGCTCCCTTCTGCCTTTTCTGCTGCTCTGTAAAGGGGCAGCACCAAAATGCCACCATCAAGCAGATTATAATGGCTGTGAACACGTTCCATTCCAGCAGATCCCTGAATGCCTCTCTGCATCAGGGAGCCTTTTCCTCCCCCTTTCATGAGCTTATCAAATGAAGCCAAACAGTTCCACTTGATCTAATGATACCAGGGACTGGTAATGGGATTAGGAAAAACATCATCATTAGTTTCAAGGAGGGATGTGACCTTCAAGACATTCCTTACTCTGTGCTTTAAAGGGATGTAGTAGGAACAATGGAATTAATTCCTGTGTAGGGACAAGGAACGGGCAGGGAGAAGCAAGAGGCTTTTAATACCCACGTAGAGATTTTCTTTCCTCCTCTATTAATGGCAGGTAAAAAAAAGCCAATTGATTGAGAGAATGAAACCTGGAACAGAGAAGGAAAAGCCAGGCTGGGAATGAGAGCTGGGAATGTTCCCCTGGAGAAGGGAAGGCTCCAGGGAGAGCTCAGAGCCCCTTGCAGAGCCTGAAGGGGCTCCAGGAGAGCTGGGGAGGGACTGGGGCCAAGGGCTGGAGGGACAGGCCCCAGGGAATGGCTTCCCACTGGGACAGAGGAGAGATTGGGCAGGAATTGCTGGCTGGGAGGGTGGGGAGGGGCTGGGCTGGATTTCCCAGAGAAGCTGTGGCTGCCCCTGGAGCCCTGGCAGTGTCCAAGGCCAGGCTGGGATCCCTGGGACAGTGGGAGGTGTGGAAGGTGTCCCTGCCCGTGGAGTTGGAATGAGATGGTCTCTAAAATCCCTCCCAATCCACTCCATGACTCTGAGCTGCCAAAGACAAGAGCCTTGCTAAACCCAGGCTGAAAGGCTCTTGGCCTAACAAAAGCTGGTTTTAAGCAAGCATCAAACTCCAAACCCTCCCCTGACCCCCCCAGTGAGAGCAGTGGGTGGCACCAGCAGCTGCCAGAGGTCCTTGCTGGGACACAGCCCTTGCTGAACACACAAATGCAACAGTGCTGAGTTGTGCTGTGCCCACAATCCTGCCAGGGGCCTTCAGCTCTTCCCAGGACTCTGCAGACAGACAAACCTCAGCACCCACCTGAGGCCTCTGGCTGGAACACACTGAACCCTCAGCTTCATCTCCAAAGCACTTCCCAGCCCTGAGGACACTGTTAGAGCACGTTCCACCTGGCAAAGTGTTCCAATTATTTTACATCAAATTTCCCCAGCAAGACCTGCAGCCATTGCTTCTGTTTACTGAGGACAGTGTAAGAGCTCCTGGAATCACCTTCCAATCCCCAGCCCAACCATGCATGGCATTGTTTCCTTCAGTAAAAACAGGTCTGTAGATTGCCAAGAGGAAGTGTAAATGCAATAGCAACAGGAATCTATTTTGCAGCTAAAAGCTTGATAGAAAAAAAAAAAAACCAACACAAAACCCCCCCCCCACAGAACAAACACTCTGTGTTTTTATAGGATCTAAAGCAAACAATGTCCTGGTGCTGTGGTTCAGGAGCATTTCCTGAGCAAAGCTTGGACTTCTCCATCCAGTCTTTTGCCACTTTCCTTGTCATTTTTTGAGATGTAAATTCATCCCTCTGTTCCCCAAAGGGAATCCCAGAGTTTGGTCCTTCCCACTGAAATTCCACCTTGCAGGAACATCCTGAGGCTTCTGCCACACAGTCAGTTTTTGAGGATAATATTCTTTGCTTGCACAGGCATTGCACAGTAGAGGTGGGGGTTGGAAAACTGAAGGAAAAGTGGGAAAATACATCCTGTCAGCAAGTAATCCCAGCCAGAGGGCTGGATCTCTGAATCCAGGTCCCAGACTCCCTGAATATTCACTGCACTGAACAGCAGACACAGGGACTGGGGTGGGTGAGTCCAAACAAAACTGGCCCTGGCTGGGACAGGGGCACAAAGACACATTGCAGGAGTTCAACACCTTCCCCAAAGCCAACACTGGCAGCAGATCCCAGGTCCAGGTTCCCGCAGCATTCCTCGGGATTGTCACTGGCAGTGCAATGCCACAGGGTGGAGCCAGGATAAAGCAGATGGCTGAGCATCAATTCCTGCCAGTTTTCCTCCCATTTCAGTGCTGCTTTCTCAGAAGAAAAGCTGCCACTACCTGGGCAAATTCTGTCTTTTGTGGTCCAACCACCCACTCCTTGCTCCAGTTCCCTCCTGCTCCTGAATTTCAGAGATTAAAAGGGTATTTATTTACTCAGATGCTGCACAGGCACCACCCCATCACTTCAGGGTACCACAGTTATTAAAAAAGCTTTTGTAACCAAAAAAAAATAAATCAAGAGGACTGTCAGTATATAACTGTCCAGTTTTATAGTGGAACATTTAACATATAAAATTATAATTAAAAAAAAAAAGCTAATTACTACATGGCTCCTAACCATGAACAAGAATTAAACTAAGAGACAAACCTACATTAACTTGTCTCCATTTCAGATAATTACTTGTGAGGGTTTTGAAGACATTTGTGACTCACGGGGGAGTCTGTACATTCACTGTCTTCTGCCACCTAATAATGTTGGCAGAGATGAGTCACCTATTTATTGGTGTGTGACACCAACCTCATTCCAGGCATAAAAAACCCGTTACTTAAGGGTTCTCTCTTCCTCCACCTTCCAGCAGGAGCAGCTTCCAGCAAACAGAATTATTTTAAATTGAAAATAATGCAGTTAATAATGCAATTAAACCCCCCCACAACAACAGTCCATGGAAGTTGAGAGAGGAGGATGGAAGGAGTTCCATTACTCAGCTGGACAACAGAGAGATTTATTTTATCCACAAGGGAAGGCTCAGGAAGGACCACCAAAGCTACTGGCCCAGAAATCCAAGAGATCCAGAGTGGATTTATTCACATTACTGAGATCCAGATAAAAATGGCACTGGGAACAGATGGATCTGTAATGTGGCTCCAAGGAAGGGCAAAAAACTCCAGGCTCACAGGTTACAGTCAAACAAAGGAAAGGCAACAGGCACATCTGAAATCCACTGAGCTCCTGAAAGGCTCCAGACACACAAATCACTGTCAAGTGTGAGCCAGCAGCTCCCAAGTGCTTCTCCCTTCCCTTCCATTAGTCTGTGCTTCTCCCCTGATCCTATCAGTCAGAGATGGAGCACTAATACAAACCTTCATTTCCAAAAGTTGAAATGCATCACAGTCCAAGTGTAAATAATTTATACATCAAGGCAAGGAAGATGCTGCTCCGTGGCTGCAATGAGGGGGAAGCTTTTAAGAGGAGGAGGATGGGTCACATCCATTGAGATACACACAGTTCCCCACTGCCAACAGAGAATTCACAGGGAAACCACCCCCTCCCCTCCCTACTCCTTCAGATTCCCTTGATTTTAATATTGGTCCTTCAACCAAAAGCTCATTTTAATCCAATTTTAATGTCACTTGAATTCTTACAAATAAGGAGACCACACAGGGAGCTGATGATTTTAATTCTGGCACTTAAATCACAAGTGTGAAGTTAAAGGCAACACCTCCCCTCCCCCTTTCCTTAATTCCACACGTAATTGCCACGTCTTGTTCTCCTGAATCCCAACCTCCAGGGCACTGTTTACAACTGAATCCAACAGGCAGAGCTCTGACAACCCACCAGCTCTGGCACCTCATCCATCCCATGGTTTTTCCAGGAATTCACAGGGAATTGGAAGAGACTGAGAGACCCCTAGGTCCATCCCCACCCCTCAGTCCTGCTCTCATGTCTGAGGGATGTTGGGAAGTTTCTAAGGATGCTACACAACCACAGCATTCCTAAATCCCTCCCTGTTCACGCTCACTGGCCACTGGGGTAGGAAGACAAGGAATATTGAGGTCTCCCCTGCCAGTCCCTAAGCTCAGTATTTCCCATGGGATCATATCCTGGGGAACAAATCGTTCCACTCTTTTCAACTTTTCCTAAATTTGGAGGCAAAGGCCTCCCTCCACCCCCCACCCTGTGACCTAGAACTGGGTTGTTCCTTTTTAACTCAGGTGGGTTTTTTTCCTCTAAATCTCAGAATTATTATTTTCTCTAAATCACAGAATTATTAAGGTTGGAAAAGACCTCCAAGATCATCGAGTCCAACTGTGAACTCACCACCCTCATGTTCACCATTAAACCACATCCTCAAATGCCACATCCAGGGTTTCTATTTATTTTATTTTTGAGAAGTCAGAGTTAAAACAACCACTTTTGAAGTCCCTGACTCCTTGTGTTAAAAGGCTGTGTTTAGATTTTCCTTCCCAGAACTACCTGAGATTTTTGAAAGATGTGGTTTTCTTTGGCTTAAGGTGCTGCTTATGCTCTGGTTATCGTGGAGCAAAAGGGAGAATAATGATGATGACCAAGGGCAAGTTAGGAGGGGAAAAAAAGGAAAAAAATACAAACAATATAAAATACCACAAATCCTTTAATCCTCTCATTTAAATTCAGCAGGATTCCTAAAGTAACAGTGATACATATATATATATATCTTATAAATATAAAAATATAGTGATATAATAATCCCTGGATTTCATAATATTTATTTCAGCTCAGAATGATTTCCTCAGACCTGGACTCATTGCTGGTACAGCAGAAAGAGGGAGAGTGGGGTGACAGCCTGGACAGACTGGGATGAAATTCCCTGCAAGAGGAATCAAACCCCACAGAGAAGCATCCAAAGCACATGGATCCATCTCTTGAAACCTGTCAGGCAGAGCAGAGGAGGAGGTTCTTGCATTTCAGGTGTGAATGTGCCCATAACAAATCCCTGTGAAACACAGGTGGTTGGGACATTTTATGCCCAAGGACCTCCCCACGTGCCTCCATGGTTTAGCCCATTTCTAGTCCTAAATTTTAAACCCACAAGGGGACAACAAATGATGAAATGGTGGAGTCACCACCCCTGGAAGGGTTCAAACAAGGTGTGGATGTGGCAGTGAGGATGTGGTTTAATGATGGTGCTGGTTGATGACCAAGGTCTGTGATTCCACGAGGACACACCTTGGCAGAGGGAGTTTGGAATCAAGCAGCAGCTCCTCCACTCAACATGAATTCAACACAGAAAACCTTCCACTTTTTACCCAGAAGTGCCCCACAGTTTCATTGCTGGCCCTGTTTCATCCCTGGGAGTGCACAAGGCCAGGTTGGAGCAGCCAGTGGGAGCTGTCCCTGCCCATGGAACTGGATGGGCTTTAAAGTCCCTTCCAACCCAAACCATTCCATGATTTCGTGTTCTTGGAGCAGCAAGACACAGGAACTGTCACTCCCCTTCCCATCCCACCCATTATTTCATCATTCCTGCCAGTCTGTTCTCTTCCTAAGGGAAGCAAACCCAACTTTTCCAGCCCCTCTTCAGACCATGCAGTGTAAGAGTTCCACAACCCCCTGCCCCTCTCCTAATTCCCCCCTGTCCTGCAATATCCAAACAATTCCTGGCAGACACCTAATGAGATTCAAAACATAAATTTCTATAAAAACAATCCAAATTTTGATCTGAAAATGACACCCACTTTCCTGCCTTGGGCTCAACAAATCTTTATTTTCCCTCTCAAAACACACTTGTTTAAACATCTCACAGATTCACCACTCCCAAATAAGTCAGAAAATATTGTGGCAGGAATCAAAAATTCCCTGTCATGCCTTTTGAACCCCACTAATAAACCTGATCCCCACCACAAGGGGCACCACAAAAGCAGAATTAACCTTTCCTCTTTCCATTAGGATAATTATTCATTGATCCTCACTTTACATCTCCTGGTCAGTCTGTTGATCAATTTAAAAAAAAAATAAAAAACAACTCTGTTACAAAGTTCTTTATCCATCTGGAGTGCACTGAGTGATTAAATAAATAAATAAACCTCACAAGAGTCACTTTCTCTGCTACATAAATAATTTGTAGGATCTTTTGTACGTGGAAATAAAACATTTCTGCGGCTTCTCCAACCCTCAGCTGGAGGTTTTAAAGAGAGGCTGCTGATCTTTCCTGGCATCTCAATAACTTCATATTCCTCCTTCCTAAAAAGTCTTCTGACACTGCCTTGGAGCTTAAATTAATTTCTAATTTCCTTCTGAAGCCTCCAGCTCTGCCTGTATGCTTTTATTATCAGAAGGGAAGAGTTTCTTCTGGGTTGCTTCCCTACATTCTCAAAACTGCAGACTGGTTTCAAAGAAATCATTTCACTTTCCTGCAACATTTTCTTTTTTTTTTTTTTTTAACACATGATCTTGTACAATTCAACAAACCCACAATCCCTCCTGCAGGATTCCTGCTTTCAAGGGTCTAATGATGCATCAAATACATTTGACCCTTAAAACCCCCTTCCCTCCTACTCTCTCCTTTCAAAAATATCTCAGTTTATCAGCTCTCCCAGGGTTTGACTTCTTAAATTTTCTGTTATTTGTGCCAAATAAACACACCTCCAACTCTGGCAGCTTTATCCAGTTCATGGTTTTCTTTCTGCTCAAAGGAAGATCATTCCAAGACTGAACAAGTGAAAACCAGCAGCCAATTTGGAGTTTTGCTTTCCTTGCCTGTTTAGGACTTTGGGATTTGCCTTTTGCTTTGCCTCCTCTTTTGTCCAGTTTATTATTTGATGCTCAGTCTGTTCCTCTGGATGTTTAATCCTGGAATATCCTGAGTTGGAAGGATCATCTGTTCCTGCACAGACATCTCAAATCCCACCCTGGGCAAACATTCCTGGAGCTCTGGCAGCCTTGGGAAGTGCCCATTCCCTGAGAATTCTGGTCAGTGCCCAAAAACCCTCTTTCCCTGAGATCCCACCTAATCCTGGCACCACTTCATTCCATTAAAGGCAAAAACAACCCTCCATTTCCACTCCTGGATCCACAGACAGACACCTGCTGAGACTCCCCAACTCCTTCAGTGCTTTGGTCCCTCTGCTCCGAATTCTCCTCTCACCAGACAGAGGAATTCTTTAAATAAAGGCATGTTCCTCCACCTCCCACAAAAAGTCTGTCTCCCAGCCCTGGTCTGCAAACAGCTTTACACATTTCCACTGACATTTGTCATCTCACCACCTTTGCAGAATTCACTCGAGAATTTGGCTTTGTGCACCACAAGGGAATCCAGCCACCTCCTTTTCAGGGAACTTTTAGGTTTATTTAGTATCTACTTTTCATTCAGTTGCCTCATCTTCAGTTTCTGTGTCATCTCATCCCTTCTCCTTGCCACGAGTTGCTGTTTGCAGGTGATTTGCTCAGTGATGGGGACACGTGGATGGCAAATAATTGATTTTACCACCCAAGATAAATATTTGACACCTCTCACCACCCAGTTTTCAGACAGATAAGAAAACAGTCCCTCTTGAATTATCACAACAAGATGCAGCCACCCTGTTTATCCACCTCTGACTGAAGAGCCATCACCTATTTCAGACATCTGCATTTGTAAAGATAAAAGCAGGGAAAATGTCTCTGGCACTGTCTGCTACCTTTAAGATCACATATTTAACTTCCATTTGCAGAAAAGGCCCATTATTCCATTTTCCCCTTCTTAAAAAAAAGATAAAACCCTGTTCTCTTTAAAAAATAATCAGCAAAAAGATCTCCTGTACTCTGTGCCCTGAATCCGTGGGGTCACTGAGTTGTCCTGGGTTTTCTTAGCAAGCAGCTGTCTCCTGCCTTCTCTAATTGCTCCCTACAATCTGCAGCCAATATTCCACTTTAATTAACTTGTCTCAACCCAGGCCATGCCCCCAGTCAGTGTTTCAAGCTGAGGGATCCAGAAGTGCCTTAAACATGAAAATCATCAAAGCCCAGCAACTTTTGGGCTCCAAAAGTCTTCCCACTTTGGAGGGGTTTAGTTTGGAGATCCAGACTGGATTTAAGAGAAGGAACAAAACCCAACACAACCAAAAGCCCAAAACTTTTCTCCTTTATCCACATGGACAATGGGATTGGACAAGAAGATGTGGAAGGTCCATGGCCTTGATGACTCTGTGGTTCTGTGATTTAATTTGAGTATTTGCTGCACATCAATTGGGCTGCTTCTCTTCCTGTTCCTCCCCTTGGCTGTTTGGGTTTCAGGCAGGACTGTGATTTCTTGGGAATCTTCAGTTCCAGTGGGAGCTGCAGCCTGGTTTTGGAGGAAAGTAACACCTGAACACAGAACACTCAAATTCTTGGACCAAACACGTGCCCAGGTCTTAAAAAAAAAAAGACAATTTCTCCTTTTCAGAGCATGTTAATAATGGAGGAAGTGCTGTTCTCCATTCCCACATGGCCCCTTTAGTGTGTCCAACCCCTTCACTCTTCAAGGAACAACATTTTTAATCCCCAACCTGACAGATGATGAACTGTTCTCCTCACATCCCCCCATCTGCAAGCGGACAAACAGCAAAACAGAAATGACAACTTTATTCCTCATCTCCCTAATCCATAAGTGACAGAAATAGTCAATAAACACACTCTGGAGCTCTTTGGAATCTTGGGAGATCCAGGCTGGGCTATTTCCCAGGAAGGGCATGGAAATGAGCTTCAACCACCTTCTGGAAAAGGCTGGACTTTGGTTTATTCCAGAACTTTTGCCTTTATCCTGGCCAGGAGCCAGGAAAGCACTCAGGCTGAAAACATGGGAAGGGTCCCAATCAGGCCATCCCACTAATTGCTCCTCTGGATCAGGGCCAAAGAGCTGCAGATCAAACCCCCCCCTGACAAACACCTGGATCCCCACAAACCCAGACTGCAAAATCCAGAGCCTTGTTCCCAACTACCAGATAGTCACAGGTAGTTTCTGAACTGTGATTTCAATCCTAACAATGAAATGTCTAACCAGAAGTTATTCAAATTCCAGTAGATTCTGGCACGTGGATGAATCACTTATCTCTGCAACTCACAACCTGCAGGTCAATATTGGAAATAAATCTCTCTCCACCTCAAAATGCTCCTTTTTCCTTCCAGGCTGCTCAAGGTTTTTACTAATCTAACCATGATTAAATTGAATTTTTTGCTGTTTAGCTTTTGGTAAATGGTTTGGAGAAGAACCCCAAAATGGAATATTCAATTTAATTCATAATCTAAGATTTTTTTTAAAAAACAATCAATAAAGCAGCTTCTCCTTTTTGCTGAAAACAAAGCCAACCAAAGAGACAGGAATGCATCAAATGACCTTAATAAAATGACAACTCCTCAAACAAGAATATCAAACCTCTTCAAATCAGGCTACAGAAAAGGTTTTAAACGATCTTCTAGATCTTAGGAAGCACAAAACCTTCTCTGAGCAAATGACTTTCAATTCTTCACAAGTGTGTTCAGCAAAGGAAATCATGCCCAGCACAGAAAATCAATAGGAAGGGCTGCAGACAATAATGCAGCAGCAAGGAAGGAGCACAACAGGGAAGGTGAGAGTTTGGGGAATGGGGAAAATGAGGGAGCTGAGCAACAAAACTCCTTCTGAGGAGCCTCTGCCTCCACCTGGCACTCAGAAATAACAGGGCCACTTGTGGCATCAGCCACATCATGTGAGAATCAGGATCTAAAAGGATGTTACAGGGCCCAAGACCCACAAGAAAAGCAGATTTAAAGACAAGATTTTTGTCACTCTGTGCAGGAAAGCAGCAACATCAAGGTTTTTGTGCAGCTGTATTTACAACTTGGATGAATATTCAGAGTTAGGGCAGTATAGTAATAATGAATATAATGGGAAATCATTAAAGGTATGGACAGATTATCCCAATAAAGGTGATCAGAGGAATCAGAAGTTTGGGAGAAGGGGCCACACCCGGAGATCCAGGACAAAAGAGGGGTTGTGATGTTGGTGAAGGGAGGAGAGCACCTCCCTGAAATTGCTGGGAATGTTGATCCTGGAGCAGAGAATGGAGGAAAAAATTCATGTCTTCAACCCAAAGGCTCCTTCAAACCAAACTGGACTCCCCAGAGCAACACCACCAATGATCAGCAGCAAAGAGTCAGCTCTGTTTAAGGGAAACTCTAATTTGGGGCCCAACTTCTGTTGTCTCCCAGCAATTAAAGAGCCATTTGCCAGATTGCAAAAACAAGCTGAGGTTCAGCAAATCCTTGGTGGAAATCATTTCAGATTCATTAAGTGCACCCAGGCAGTTCTGTTTTGCTACAGCAGCACATCATGAAGAGCAGCTTTGCTGCCCTTCCCTGCAAACCCAAATGAAGCAGGTGCACAAATGCATCATCAGGATATTCCTGAGGTGCTCTGGTATTATTTTAACCCAACCAGACTCTTTAGTCTGGCAAAAAACTCACAAATACAAGTTAATTACAACCCGGTGCATCTAAAGAACTCCACATTCACCCCAAAATGATCAATATTTCCCATTAAAGGGGGAAAGGCAATGCTTTTTTTAACTCCTGCCCTCATGCCACATAAACAAAACATCCCCCAAAAAAGCCCCAAATCGGGCCCTGTGGAGCTCCAAAGGAGCAACAATCATTGCAACCACATTTCCACTGGGCAGCTCCTCCAGTCCCATGTGGAGCCTCTTCCAGCAGCTAATGACAAATAACTCAGCTCCAAAAGTTTCAAATCTCTGCTCAAAAAAAGGTACTTTAAATACTCTCCACACCTCCAAGAAGCTGCACCTCTCCAACATCTCTGCCAGGACTACAGTGGAAAGACAGAGAGACTTCCAGGAGGTGGAATGTGTGGATGCTGGATGACAGGGAAGCAGAGGGTGAGGAATAACCTGTTCCATACAGAAAGGAATTGGAAAGCAGAGAAGGGAGAGGAGCTCTTCAAAGGAGCTTTTGTCCACGAAACAGCAAAAAATTTACAGCACTTTTAGAAAAAAAAAATCACCTCTGCATTCTTATTCCACCAGGGAGGGTTTCAGAGAAGTGGGATTCTGAGTGTGCTACTCTTAAATTCCCTCTGCTGTGAGCTGGAAGAGCTGCCAACTGTACCCTGGACAAGCGACTGAGCACTGGAGAGAGGAATTCTGAGAGTAAAAGCACAAAAATCCCACACCTACAAACCACCCACCTCCCATTTTTCCCTCCCCAAACAGGCACAGGTTGCACAGAGCTCTGGCAGCTCATCCCAAGCTCCCAATTCTGCCTGTAGGAGAACTGTGTGCAAATCTGGGAGTTATTTCAGGGCTGATACAGTGAGATCATGAGATGATTTTTTTCAATAAAAGCTCCTGTTTTGCCTTCAGTTTAGGCTGCAAAAGCCACATGACTCTTTCCCAGACAGAAAAAACAACCTAAATTAATAAATCCCCCCTAAATTCATCACCCTGGGTGTATTTGCTCACTCTTCTGCTCCTGTTTTTCAACACTTTTCCCCTTTAGCAGATGCTGACTTATAATTTTGAGAGAGTTGTAGCTGGGAGATGTTAAAGGGATTCTCATTCCTTCTGCACCACCTTTCAAAATGAAGCCAAAAGCTCTCAGGATCATTAATACAGCATCCCAAAGAAAACAGATCCCACAATAATCCTGCACAGACCAGGAGGAAATATCCCAACTTGTGCAGGGGGCTGTTTTTAGCCCATCAACTACCATGTGAACCTTCAACTCCACCTTGAAGGAAACTGGTGATTTTACAGCTCCCAGCAAAACTAAATGTAAAATGTTGAAACCAAACCTTCAACCTGAACTTTAAAAAACAAAAAAAAGGCACTCACAGAAAATGCAGGGCTGGCAATTCCCAGGGGGCCCAGCACACATGGAACGACCCCCTCAAAGTGACAATAAAACCCCCTCACAGGGCAGGAACACATTTTGGTGACCTTGGAGATAAAGTCCCATAATCTCAGTCTCATCCCTTCACTTGGGTGTTTGATGTTGGGATTTTCATTGAAATGACTTTGTTTTGGTGGACTGTGAGGAGGAGGAAATCACCCTGCTGGTGTTTTGAGCAGAGAACATGTGTAGCCTGTCAATGCAAAAATTCAGATTAACATCTGGGTAGTTCTCAGAAAAGAGAGTAGAGATAAAGCCAAGGGAGCAGAGGCATAACACAGATATGAAGCACAAGCAACAAAGAACATCGTTCAAACTGGGTCTCTGAAGGATTTCAAACCAAAGAACATCGTGCTGAAAGAATCATAGCCAAGGAAAGTGGGATTTGGGAATACAAGGATCACATTCTAACCTGCTTTATACAACCTGCAACCCCAGAGAATTTAAAGGAATCACTCAGGGAAGACTTGACTGTGTAAATTCCTCCAAATCACAGCTTCTGATCTACATCTACTCAGATGCACTGAGGTGCCTGTTGAGGAGATCACAGAATGCTCTGGCTTGGAAGGGACCTTCAAGATCATCCAGTTCCAACCCCCTCCAAGCACAGGCTTTGTTCATCCTTCCAAATACCTCGGAGACACTAAAGCCTTGAAAATCACAAATTAATAATTAGTAGCAGCATCAAGAGAATCACAGTTTCTACTTCAGGCAAAGAGTTGCTGGAGAGACAGCCCTGCCTTGAACCACACATGGAGGCACTGATGGAATTCTCCCTCCTTCAGAATCACTTCCCACTACAAAGCTGAACCAGCCCAGACTTCCACGGCAACGGGAGGTTTTCCAGGGCCTCGGTCTCTCCCCACACCAAAAGCAGATCAAAACCTGGAAATTATTTAAGAGAATCCCAGGATGGGAGAGCTTGGAAGGGACCCCAGTGGATCATGTGGTCCAGGCACAGGATTGTGTCCAGATGGCTCTGGAATATCCCCAGGGAGGGGACTCCACACCCTCTCTGCTCACTGCACAGGGAAGAAATTCTTCTTCATGTCCAGGTGGAATTTCCTGGGCATCAGTTCCTGCCCGTTCCTCTTGTTCCATGGAGCAGATCTTGGTCCCACCCCGCACACACAGACACACAGGGATGGGGTCCCCTCCCAGTCATCCCTGATTTAATGGCTGTAACAAATGTGCCACGGCCTTGAATCCTTGAGTTCCTTGGTATTCCTCCGAGTGCGGAGGCAGAAGTGCAGATTTCCTGGAAAACACTTCCAAATCTCTCTTTTCTAACTGACCAAGCAGTGATGGTCAAGCACTGAGGAACTGCAAGGCACTCAGGAAGTGTCCTGAAGAAATCAGAGAAGAACACCTGAAAAATCCACACCTTAAACTTGGTCCCACTGGAAAGAAGAGTGTCCTGTGGAAAAGATGATCCAACTGCAACCATGCAAGGACGTGGAATTATTAACAGCACCACTTTTTTGAGGGATCCCACAGCCTTTGGAACACTCTCCACCACAGTTGTCACATCCACAGACCTTTGGTAGCATCTCAATTCTCCCACATTAGGACCAAGATGGGCTCTGAAGGGAAGTGAATGAAAGCAAATGATCAAGAGAGGTTTTTGTGTGAAGAACAACTCCAAGGCCTCATCATTTATCTTTTTGGCAGGAAAAGGGGGTGGGAAATGCAGTTTTTCCAAGAGGGCACCAAGGGTTGTGACACTCTGATTAAGCTGGAAGGGAATAAGCCTCAAATCACTGGAATAAAGTGAGATCATCTTTTTATTGTGTCCCAGACATTCCATGTCCTTTGTCAGTGAAAAGGGAAAGATTTTGGAAATGATGCTTCAGGGACCACTCTGGTTTATTCATTTACTGACCTGGGAGGTGTAACTGGTCTGGATTATTCTCCCTGTCATACTCAGAACTTCCAAGTGCTTCAGCCCAGGAGAGGAAATGAATGACATGATTAACCTTTCTGCAACTGGAATGAATCAGACAAGAGTCCTGCTCCTGTTCTCACCCTGGGTATTGCATGAGGCCAGAGGTCAGCCCTTGGAAAAGAGAACAACCAGCCCTCCTGCTCTCCAAGGCTTTTCCAAAGGATGTTCAACACAGGAGACTTGACCATCAGCAAAGCCAGAAAAACAGCTCTCCCTGTCTATCAAAAAAAAAATAAAATTAAAAATTACACTAAATGTTATTTTTCTTGGAGGTTTACCCCTCCTTTAAAATCATGTTATTATAATACAAAATTAGATCTGGGATTTTCAAAAGAATCTAAAGCAATTAGTTGTCCAATTCCCAGCAGATTGCCAAGAGAGTTAGATCCTCAATGCCTTTGGCTCTTCTGGAGAACCTCATCCATCACACAAACTCACAGGATGGTTCCAAGAAGTGACAGAAAAACAAGCAGTTTCAGAGTTACCACTTTCAGAATTATTTTTGTAGCACTTCACAGGGTCCTCAGCCACCACCACACTGGGAATCCCAGGCCCCACCATCACCTTTCCCACTAGAAAAGCTTTGGGGAACAACATTTTACCCCCAGAACACGTGGTCAGAAGTGACCAGTGATGTTCCACTGCCAATAATATTGAAAATATTAAAACTGAAAGGCAAAGCTGCAGTCAGGAGCCCCCCAGGAGTGGAGCACAGGAGGATTTTTCCTTCTCCTCTCCCACTGCTCTTCTTGGATTTCTATTTTTTTTCCCCAAGCAAATACAAAGCAGAGGGAGAGCAGCTGTTATTCCTGAGGGACAGAATCACCAATGTCTTTTCAACAAGGAATGTGTTGGAGTAAATCCTGCTGTTATTTTTCCTCATATATTCCAAATTAGGACAGATAATGGATCTTTTCTGCTCTAGAATCACAGTATGGTTTGGGTTGGAAGGGATCTTAAATATCATCTGGAACTAAAGGATATTTAAGGTCCCTTCCAACCCAAACCAAAGCTCCTCCAGAGAGTCTAAAATCATGTAAAGCCCTCAAAAAATAAAACTAAAAGAAATTTCATTATTTTAGCTCAGATTTTTGAAGTCTTTTTGGCTCATTTAAAAAAAAAAGATTAAATCAGAACATTTATAAAAAAGAAATAAAAATCAGCCCATTTCAGAGTCAGCCAATGTCATAAATGGCAGATTAGGTGGTTTGTACACACAATAAGTATCAGAAGCAGAAACTGTGTTCTTTTGTAGCTGAGTACTGTGGATAAGACTTGGTGGGAGCCTGCTACAGCAAAAACTGCTTAAACCAAAGAATAAATGTAAAGTAATTAAGAGAAAGTATTGAGGCTGATTATGTGCTTAAATCCTTCCACACTGTGCCCTTCCAGCCCTCAGGAAGCACAGTCCAACTCAGGTTTTCATTACCTCCATCCCACACTATTCACTGAAACATGTCTGCATTATAATATAAATATAAATGCACACATGAACTTAATAATACATTACTCAAAAATCACTGAAAGTTACAAGTTTCTTAAATAAAAGCACTTCAAAAGGCAGCTGGTCAACACAACCATTAAAAAGTACAAAATAAAATAGCAAAGCTTGGAGATGCAGCTTGGATGGAGCTGGGAGAGGTGTCCCTGCCCATGGCAGGGGATGGAACTGGATGAGTTTTAAGGTCCCTTCCAACCCAAACAGGATTCTGTGATATTCATATCCTGGTTCTCAGTGGTTGCAGAGCATCCAAGATATCAAGAGAAATGAAAAAAAAACCAACAAACAACCCAACATTAGAAACTTTTAGTAAAGCCAAGAAAAAACTGACACAATAAAGCCTCTCCCTCCTCCAGTATCAAACCAAAAACAGAATCCAGACTGGTTTGGGTTGAAGGGGCCTTAAAGCTCATCCAGATCCACCCCTGACACCTCCCACTGTCCCAAGGTGCTCCAACCTGGCCTTGGACACTCCCTGGTCCAGTGGAAGGTGTCCCTGGGATACTGGAAGGGGGTTGGAACTGGATCATGCTGAAGGCCCCTCCCAACCCAAACCATTCCATGATTCTACACCAAAATTTTACCCAGTGCAACTCTGTATCTTTCCTGGTTAAAATGAAAGACAGGCCAAGTCTCCACTTCTTCTGCATCATCCCACTGTTATCAGTCCCAGGAGGATGAAGGCCAACAAGCACAGGCTGGGAATTCTGCATCCTTTCCTCCCAATCCTTCACATTCCTGCTGGAAACTTCCAACATCAACACAGCAGGTGTGGAGGCCACCCCACATCCCTCTTAGTCTTTCTCAGGGATCTTCCAGCTTGGGAAAGAAAGGTTTCCAATGGGATCACTGGGGGAAAAATGCTGAAAAAGATCTTGTGCTCTCGAGGTGCATCAATGAAAAAGCACTTGGTGATGGTCCAGGACTCACAAGGCACAGGCTTCATGCCAAGTGCCAAATATCAAAGCAAGGAACGTGGCATTCCCCATTCCCAACCTTTTCCTCAGAGCAGACTCTCAGCCCAACACCCAGCAGAGCTGGATTCTTTCACAAATGCACCTTTCTTTATTTACTTATTTATTTTTCATCAGCTTTTTGAAATTATTTCAAGAGTTTGGGTACCTTTTTCAGTGCCATCAGCAGAGAGCTTTAAGTAGATGCTTTGAACACATGTGGATTTAACATCTTAAATATTAAGGCATAAACTCCAAAACCCCCTTAAAACTATAACTTTGTCACTGTGCTCAACTATTATAAAGAAAATCCACCTGAAGAGTCCTTGAAATGCAGAGCAGCTCAGTGCTGTACAACATGGACAGAGGATAATGAAATCCCCAAATATTTCATTCAGTGAGTTCATATTTTTAAAAATCTCCCAAAAGCTCCTTGACCTCCTCTGCAATGAGCTGCACAAGTGACTGTGAACTGTTCCAACCAACCATTTTTATTCCAGGCTTTATTTCTCTGACCTTCAGCCTAAACATTTGTGGTTATGAAGTTCATTGGATCAACAGCTCCAGGATAAAAAGACTCTGGAATCAGAAGCTGTTAATGCAGCACTCTTGGAGCAAACTTCTGCTGTGTCGCCCTGCTAATAAAATGTGATATTTAATCCAGCACAGCTCAGTTAACAAGGCCCATTCCTGGGAAAGACAATAATCCAATGTTTGCAGCCAGCTCAGCTCTGGACCTTGGCCAGGTACCTGTTACCAAAGCATTTCAGTGGCTTTGGAACACACTTGAGGCAGAATCATCCAGTTAAAGAAAAAACAGATTGATTTGGGGCATTTCTGCTTCATATTCTTTGTTTTTAAAAGGACAGGCTGCCATGGCTGCCTCAGTTTTTGCCCTTTTACCTGTAAAATACACCCATCCCAAATCCCAAGGGCATCTTCTGAAGAGCTTAAGGAAGGTACCAATTCATTTCTGTCTGCAAATGCAAGGAGAAGACTTCAATTATTGGGTAAATTGGGCCAAATCCATGAAACATTTGAACGGAGAGGGGAGGCAGGACATGACACACCTTCTTGGCAAGGCCAGAATTCCTGCCAAACCAGCTTGTCCCTTCCTGGATCCACAAGGATGACACTCTTCCTGAACCATAAATTTCCACAGAAATTCTCCTGCTCTTAGGAGGTATTTGCAGACAACAGGCTGAGTAACACGGGGTGGATTTACTCCTTCCTGCTCTGAGCTCACTTCAAAAAACGGGGGGGGGGGAAAGGATGTCAAGTGACCTACTCCAATTATTGAAATTCCATTTTTAAATATCAGCATTCTGGAGAGTGGAACAATCCCCCTGCCCTGCAAGAGAAACTGTTGGGTTTTTTTTCAAAAGCTGCAGACAAATCACTTTTAAAACCATTGTCCTCTCAGCTCCATGAGAAGGGCATGAATGAGACAAACCAGTCAGGAGTCCAAGGGCACCAGTTCCACACACTTTAAGATCCTTTACAAAGAACCAGAAAGGCTGTCAGGAACATTATTTTGAGGATGAAAACCATTAAATTTCTGTGAAGGGACCTCTTGAAAAATAACACTACTTGAGGTTCAAAATATTACCCAGTAAACTTCCCAAATGCAACAGCAATTTCAGATATTGCTCTGACATTTCAACCAGGATTTATGGCACATTAACAGCTCTCATGCAAGAGGCTTATTTTACTTTCTAAGTATTAACTGTGTCACAAATAGTTCATTCAGCCTTTAAATGCAAAGGTTCAGGCTGTGCTGAGCCACCCCAAGACCAAAAAGCACTTGGTTTTCCCATGAGCAGGTACCTTGAGGTGCCAGGATAAACCCTTCCCTTTTCCATGTGAATTCCCCCTTGCTCATCCCTGTGCCAGCCCTGACACAGCTCAGGGACCAGCAGCAAATCCTTGGCCAAATCCACTCCCTCCAAGTAGATTCCTGTCAGGAAAATGAGCAGCACTGCCAGAGCAAGGAAAACATCCTGGGCTGTGGAAGGGGAAGAGATGGGATGACAGCACAGCTGGCTGAGATCTGCTGGCACACAGCTAAACCCCCCTGCACACCTTTTCCACTGAGTACCCTGGTCTGCTGAGCTCCACATCCTCCCCCTGCTCACCTGTGTGCTGAAGGGAACCAGTATTTTAATCCATTAATTCACTGCAAACCCACAGAGTGACTCAGGTTGCAGCAGCACAGCCCTGAAATTCACCTCCAAACACTCCCACAGGACTCCTGGAGAAGTGGGACACAGCAAATCTAAAGGAAGGGAAGATTCCTGCAAGATCTGCTGACCACCAGGGCTGGCTGTGAGCTGCAACATCCCATCTCCCTCCCCCAGTTGTCATTCCTCTGTGTAAGGAAGGAAATAAGGAAGGTGGAGCATCCCATGATAGGAGAGGCTCTTCCATCAGCACAACAAGAGTGTGTGGGCACAGAGGAGGCTTCACTTTCTCCTGCTCCAGTCTCCTTATGGTTTCAGCAATGTTTAGGCTGCTAAATGACACCATTTTTGGTGCATTGGACAGAAAAAAAACCCTCAGAAAAGGAAAGTTAATAGTTGTCAGTGTCTTCTCAGTAGACAGACCACCAGAGAGCCTGCTAAAGATAAATATCCCACAGCACACACTCTCTTGTGTAGGAGCAAGAAAACAGATACAGGTCTTCAAAAAACTGAGAATCATCAGCTACAAATTCCACCACCACAAAAGGAGAGAAGATCTCTCCTTGGAGGTGAATTGCTGCAGCCTGAGCTGGTTCTGTTGCCCCATGATGATGCCTTTGGTAGTTTCTCCAGCAGCAGGGGCACTGCATAAGGCACAAGAGTGGTCTGTGCTACACATGACAAGGAAGAACCATCCCAGCAAGAGGGGCCTGAACAGCACATCCACAGCTTGGGCCCCCTGGCACTGAGAAACCAGGACAGAAAAGCTTGGTCTGGATTAAGGAGGTCTGGCCTTGACTAAAGAAGTAAATCAACACAAACTCTGCTGAACCCAAAAGCTTCTGCCTTTGCTTCAAGCAGGTCCAGCACTGAGCCTGTCCCACAGCACAGCCCTCAGTGTGTGGGCTGGGAATGTCCTGGAAACACAGACCTGGGTCGGGTTGGGTTGGAAGAACCTTAAAGTCCATCTCATTCCACCCCCTGCCATGGGCAAGGACACCTCCCACTGTGCCAGGGATCCCAACCTGGCCTTGGACACTGCCAGGGCTCCAGGGGCAGCCACAGCTTCTCTGGGAAATCCAGCCCAGCCCCTCCCCACCCTCCCAGCCAGCAATTCCTGCCCAATCTCCCCTCTGGCCCAGTGGGAAGCCATTCCCTGGGGCCTGGCCCTCCAGCCCTTGGCCCCAGTCCCTCTCCAGCTCTCCTGGAGCCCCTTCAGGCTCTGCCAGGGGCTCTGAGCTCTCCCTGGAGCCTTCCCTTCTCCAGGGGAACATTCCCAGCTCTCATTCCCAGCCTGGCTCCAGAGCAGAGGGGCTCCAGCCCTGGCAGCATCTCCTCTGGCCTCATTCCAACAGGTGTATGATCCTGTAGGATACATCACAGACATCCCTTTGTGCCAGAAAACCTCAGCATCCCCTCACTGCCTTATCCTGACACAACCATTCCTGTCAGTAGGTGGCTGCTCTGCCACAGCTCCCAGTTCTCTCCAGCCAGGCACTTGGTTCTCCAATAATGAGGGTGTTCAGAAGGGTATTCCACCCACTCCTCCACTGAAGAGCTCCATTAGCTCCACACACCAAATTCCAAGTGACAATTTAAACAAGTTTCCCTCCTCTCTGCTGCAGCAGCACCAGCACGGGCACCGCTGCCTCTGGCACAAGGAAATAACTCCAAATTGTGTTTTCCTGCTCTAATTTTGACAAACTGCTTTTTTGTTTGTTTGTTTTCTACCACTCCAGTACCCAGCTCTAAAAGGTCACTGTGCCTTCTGTTTTATTCTCCCATTCTCAGAGAAGGTCAAAAATTTACAATATCTGCATGTTCTGTATCTAAAGGTTGCTCAAAGCTGAGACACCTCTGACACCACACCCAGGGCTTGGTGCAGCTCTCAGGGAGCTTTCACAAACCCAGCTACAAAAACAAGCTGAAAACAACTCGGTTTTTTTCCCCACAAAGGACAATTTGCAGCCCACCACGAGCTCACATTATGTTGTGCAGAACTGGAGAGATAACTTTGCTCCAATGTGCTTCACATGCAGAGAGTCACAAGTGCAGGCACAAAACATTATCCCTGTGAACTGCAGGCAGGGGATGCTGTTCTGAGGTGAGGATTAAATTCCATTCATTAGGATCTGAAGGAATTGCATCCCTTCCCTGAGGCACTTTGCCACCTCTTCCAAATTTGCAGCAGGAAGGTTGAAATAAACTGAGTTTTCTGCTCCTCCTGCTGCAAAAATAAGATCCCCTGCTCCAAAAATTATCTTTATTCAGAAAAGCAGGATGGAAGTAATTCAGTCTTTGGGATAAAAGGTTTTCTTACACTGCCAGGTAAAAATATGTTAAGCCACTCCTATGGAACTAATGCACAAACCCCCACAAGACCTTGAACAAAGCAACGGAACATTTCCTCCTTTCCATGTCAGTCAATGCTCATCTCTTGCCCCAAACCAGCAAGAGATTATGATCTTAAAGTGCTGCTTTTATGCATTGTCAAAGCTCTTTTGGAAGCTTTTCTGACACCCAACAGCAATGAAACCCTCACCAATGGGCTGTTCTATTTCTCTTGGCACACATTTTATGGAAAGCTTGGTCAGGTATTGTCTCCCCAGCACAGAAAGCACTTGCACCCCTTCAGTGCTCACACCCCCACATGCTTCTGGATTCAAGTCCCACCAACGTTGTTCTGGAATAACCACTATGAATTGCCCCAAATTCCATCACTCCAAAAGAATTAAACCATCCCAAGCTCCCACTGACAAGGGGAATATCCAGCCTTGATGTTCTGCTACACTGAAGGGAAAATCTCTGGAGGATTTTTACTCCCAAGGCTTTGTCCTCCTGGAGCAAAGTCTATCAAGCTCAAAGCTCTAATTAGTGAAGTTTTCCTGGAGCTCATGGATGATAGGAAGATGGCTGGAGGTACCCTGAATGTCCTGAAGTTTAATTCTGCCCTAGAACAGAGCCAGACACTTCAACCCTGTGACATCCTTTGGTTTAGAAACCCAACACGAACCTCTGCCTGGACATTCCCAATTAAAGTTGGACAAGAACAACATTGAAAAGAGGTGACAATGGAGAAAACAGATCAAGATTTCTTTAGTAATAACTCCACTAGAAAGACAAACAGGTGAGTAAGGAGCCAGTGGAGGTGACCAAACCTCACATTCACCATGTCCAAGAAGAATCTAAATTCACCTCATATTGGATATTTTGCAACAAAAAAACCCTGTATCACTGCACAGAAAAACCAACCTTTGGAGCTCCAGCCAAAAAACAGTGACAAACTGGTGTAGGGGAGGAGACAGAGGGTGTTTTCCATCAACAGCCCAGAGGTGGAATGACCAGCCCAGATCTTGCTGCCACCTCCTGTAAATGACACCAGGCTCATTGTTTGACCTCCTCTTATCAAATTCCAGGTGAGGTTCTACATCTGTGGCATGTACATATAAATACAGAGATGAAATAAATAAATGTAATACCCATGTGCAAGCCCCACAACAAGAAGGAGGGGACAGACATGTGACAGCCCAGCTCTGCTGCCTGTGAGAGCCTCAGGTACTGAGGGGAAAGGCACAGGACCAGAGTAAAGCCTGAGCAAGGCACACCTTTAGTATTTACAGTCAGGAATAAGAAGCAAGTAAGAATTTCCTGGAAACAAGCCGGCAGCAAGTGTCTGAGCTGCCTATAAACCAGCCCTAATGACAGGAGGAGACAAGCCATTAGAGCTGTGACACTTCATAAGACAGCAATGACATGGGAACACAGAACAAAAATGTCACTCTTTGAAAGCTGCTGATAAATCACTTGGTAGGCAAAAGGAATCAACTTTCCCATACACCATAAGGATGAATCCACTGATTTTTTTGGGGGGGTGATATTTCAGCACTCTAGAGTTTTACAATCTGTTGTAAACACCACTTCCCAAAAAAATAAACCCCAGACAAATTCCAGCTCTCGAGCGTGACAGGTCCTCTCTGCTACTTTGGTTCCAAAAGCTGTTTTCAAAGCTTGGAAATGTGCCCACCTGGAGGCCTCTTACCTGCAGGACATCCTGGATCTTCACCCACACATCCACCATGTCGTAGAGCTTGATGTCCCCCTCGTTCTGGCTGCAGGGAGAGGCCACTGTTTGCTGCAGGTGCCCCAGGACCACCGAGTGCGCAGCGGCCACCGCGTTGAACTTGTCGAAGAGAAGCTCCAGCAGCTCCAGCAGCAACCTGGGAACCACCAAAAACACCCTCTGCTCAGCTCCCAGGAGGCTCCACAACATGGGAACCACCAAAACAATCTCTGCTCAGCTCTCAGGAGGTTCCAGAATCTGGGAACCACCAAAATACCATCTAATCAACTCCCAGGAAGCTCCACAACCTGGGAACCATCAAAAAAATCTTTGCTCAGCTCTCAGGAGGCTCCACAATTTGGGAGCCACCAAAACAACCTCTGCTCAGCTCTCAGGAGGCTCCACTATATGGGAACCACCAGGAAACCCTCTGCTCAGGTCTCAGGAGCCTCCACAATATCGGAACCACAAAAAACCCCTCTGCTCAGCTCCCAAGAAGCTCCACAACATGGGAACCACCAAAAAACCCCTCTGCTCAGCTCCCACAGGAGGCTCCACAAGGAGCAGGGGGGCCAGGCTTCCTGTCTCCTGGTTTGTGACAGATGCTGGGATGTCACTTGGCTTCAAACCCTCTCTGGGGACTCATTTCAACTCAGGTTTGGTGCCTGAACACCATGGAGGAGATTCCTCTTCACTCCCCTCCTCTGTATCCACTTTTAAAGTGTCCTGCTTGGGGCTACAGAGAAGATAAAATCATTAGTAACTCCAGAGTAACTACCCTGGAGTGCCTGGTATTTAGAGACAGTGTAAGGTTTGAGTTGCAGACAGGGAGCACAAAGAACAGAACAAAGCAAGAGCCTCAAAGGCAACAAAACCTGACTTATTCACACTAGGAGAATATAAGAAATTCATTTTGAATTATTCAATTAACATGGCAGGTCTTAAACAACATGAAATGTCATAAAGTTGAATACTGAGCCTCCATGAACTGTATCAGTCACCAAGATTTTACCACTGTATTTACTTCAGTTATTGTCTCATCTCAATGTGCTGCACTTCACCTGCTCCTGTGGCTTCCTTGATGCCCAATTACTGTAATTAATGTACCTCAGCAAACCCCTGAATAGTTTGTGATAAGGCAATGACATCATGGGTTTTATTATTTGAGAAGAGAAAAATTCTGATCGAGTTCAGCGCCGTTTAATGAGCAGCTCCAGGAGACACATAACCCCAACAAAACGTGAAGATAACACTTCCCAAATCCATATGTCAGGCACTCCCAGCTCTGACAGACAGGCTCCATCACATTTCACTGGAGCAGCTTTGGAGTCGCCACATGCTCACTTTGTCTGCCCAGCAGAAGCTGAGATTCCCAGAGCAGGACATGAGAAATCCAGCAAAACTGGAGCTGCTCCCACTCCATAACCCCCACACCTGGGTCTTCATACAATTGTAAAACCACAGAATGGTTTGGGATGGAAGGGATATGAAAGTTCATCCAGTTCTAACCCAAACACCTCCCACTGTGCCAGGGATCCCAGCCTGGCCTTGGACACTGCCAGGGCTCCAGGGGCAGCCACAGCTTCTCTGGGAAATCCAGCCCAGCCCCTCCCCACCCTCCCAGCCAGCAATTCCTGCCCAATCTCCCCTCTGGCCCAGTGGGAAGCCATTCCCTGGGGCCTGTCCCTCCAGCCCTTGGCCCCAGTCCCTCTCCAGCTCTATTGGAGCCCCTTCAGGCTCTGCAAGGGGCTCTGAGCTCTCCCTGGAGCCTTCCCTTCTCCAGGGGAACATTCCCAGCTCTCATTCTCAGCCTGGCTCCAGAGCAGAGGGGCTCCAGCTCCCCAAACTAATTTGGGGCCTTCCTTGATTTAACAGAAAGAGCCACTGGAACTCAGACACATATTTCAACAAAACCCAAGAAACTGGTGTGTTTATCAAATTTCTTAATATTTAAGAAGAGCAACAAATGCCTCACCAGCCTTGGCTGAAATCCCAAACCGTGAAACAATATGGGAGCAAATTAATTATCTACCACTGAGAAGATCTATCAGAAGCCCAACTTCTCCCAATATCCCATTACAAACCCCAGTTTGTTATCAGTTCTCTCTCCACCTCCTTGTTGGCCCAGGGAAGGACAGTTTTGTGGAACAGAACTATCTGGAGAGTTGGACAAATTCATTTTTATTGTCCCTAGCTGAGCCTGACCTCACCTTATCCACTTGTTTATGGAGCCATTGATAAAATAACACCACAGTGAACAGAAATGTTCTTGGTTTCAGTTGCAGTGTCTCCCCATTCGCATGCCACAGACTGACAGACATGAAACCTCCCAACCCACAGTCTTTGCTGTACATTTTCCATTCTCCCCTGACCCTGGATTTGCACATCTCCCTGTTCCCACATCAGCCAGCACCTCTTATCTTCTTTCCTCTAACAGTCCCATAAATCTGGCAGGTCATTTTTTGGAATCAAGGTGACCTAAAGGACACATGACCAGACTGTGTCAGCCTGAGAGACAACACACATCCAACAACAGGGCCTGGACTTTATGCAGATGGGGTTGGAGCACGGGGTGACCCAGCTGAGCAGGGCCAGGGAATGACAGGAGAGGGCTCAGGCAATTTGTCACAGGCAGCTCGTGACCCCTGCACTGATGGAAAGGGGGAATGTGTGGAAAGACAGGGACACACACCCGGGAGCAGCTTGTTTTATCCAGGGGATCAGGGGAATGAGCTGATGCAGAGTGACTGCTGCCACCTGAGTGGGGGCACTGATGGCAGCTCAGGCACTTCAGCAGCAATAGTGTCCCTTGCCTGGTCAGGGAAGTAATTCCTGTATTTATTTTAAAGCCCTGAGGTCAAAAGTCCTGAGTATATTATGAGAAGCACTTGAAATCCAAGTGATAGGATTTAGGAGCACATTGGCAATACATCATCTCCTCTGGGGCTGGATTTCCAATGTATCCTTACCAAAATGTCCCATTAAACTATCCCTAGGAGGAATACATCCAGATTATGATTATTATTATTATTATTATCCTGCAGTCACATCTTCCAAAATTCAAGAGAGACCAGGCAGCAGCACCCACAGCCTCTTCTCTGGCTTTGTCTTCCACCCGAGGCACATATTCCTAAACATGAAGGTCTGGCACATCCTCTGATGAGCCACTAATTAAGGACAAGGCAATGGCAATTCCTACATTTAATCCCTTTTCCATAAACTTGTCCCAAACCACAGGGATCTAAAAATGTTAAGAGAATTTACCTGGACTTAAAAATGGTCCATTTTAATTAAGACAGAGGTCAGTTGCCACTTGGTGAGATCCAAGTGCAGCTTCCAAAATGATCTTCCACCAGGGACAAGGAACTACCAGGAAGCTGCTGCTGCCCCTTCTCAGCTTTTACTCTCTTTGTATCACTCACATCCCAGTGTATATTAACAAAGAGGGTTTCAATTCTTAGCAAAGATGTTCCAGAATGAGCCACAAGGAACTTGCCCAGCACAAGCCCTTGAACCTCACAGGCCCTTCTGTCGCCTCATTAGTCCCCTTGTTTGCCACAAGTGGGAATTTTTATGGATACCCCTTCAAATACAGCAGCTGAACACAAGCACTGAGCTCGACTGAAATAGCAGGACCTTGTTGTTCAGGTTTATTTTTGCCCTGACAGCAGGAGAGTCCCTGAGTTTTGATTCAAAACTGCAGCTAATTTAAGGGGCGGGCACAGCCTTCCCTACTCTAATTTCTTCTTTTCAATATAAATTAATTCACCAGCTTGTTGTAAACTTCACATGTGATTTAGGTTTAGAATCAGTTCTAATTACCTCTGTATTCAACAAGAATTCCAGACACCTTCCACAGCTCTGGAATAGAAGCATCTTAAAGGCTCACAATGTCCTGCACATGCCAAAAGCCATTAAACTTTTGTGAGCCTCACTCAGCCCTCTGGGCAGGTTGATGGCATTAATATATGACCTGATCCAATTTATCAATTTCCATGGACAACCAGGAGCCACACAGCCCCTCCAGACTGATCCACAGAACAAGTATCAAGCAGTTGTTATCATAAGAAACTAAAATCCTGCTTTCTGACCCACCCAAAAAAAGCTTGTTGGAATTGCAATGAGTTACCAGCACTGGCACTCCAGGAATTCTTCACAACATAATTGTTTCCACAGCCATGCTAATGAGAGGAATTAAAAGAGAAGTCTTTAGCAAGGTAATGTTGTCCTTGGCAGTGATTTTCCACTGCAAATACGACATGTAACAAAGATCCACATTTCACTTTTCCACCACTAACTCCCTCTGGACAGTGATCACCACAAGGTGCAGCATCACAGGTGAATATTCCAGCTGGAAGTGAGAGCTGGCCCTTCAGGAGTCTCATTTTCGAAAGAATCCTGAGGAGCAGCACTAGCAGAGTTGGTTTCCATACCTTGCTATTAATTATTAGAGACTTGCCCACATATTTGTGATATCACCAGTTCCACACATGATTTCAAAGCTTTGCACCTGCATCACCTTAAACTGGACTCTGCTACACTTGGAAGAACTGAGCTGAATTTTCTGTTTTCACCTCATATTATCAAGAATGACTTTCTGCAGCACCCAAAGCAGATGAAATATCCTTACCTGGGCTGGTTTTCCTGGGAAATGTTCTCCCCTCTCTGGTAACCACTGTCAGCCACCTGAGTGGTGGACCTCTTGACAATCTGCTTGAGCTCCTGTTCCAAGCGATCCTGGATGGCTTTCACTGTCTCTGGGATTTTTCTCAGCTTGGCCAGCCCTTTGATGAGGATTCCCATGAAGACAGTGCTGTTCTCCTCTGGATCCAGTTCTGGGTCTTCCTTCATTTCCAGAAGGCTTGAATCTCGCACTGCAATGGATTTAAGAAGGCACAGGCCAGGATTTAAACTCTGAAAACCAGCACTAAGCACCACACAGAAGCAGCATGTGAAGTCCTCTGCCTCCACAGAACTCCCACCACTTTGACAACTGAGGAAAAACCAAGGAAATCAGCAACACTCAGATTTTGGGGGAGGCAGTGGATGTTTCTGCTTGCTTGGGGGTCTTCTCTGGACATAAATATAACCTGTAGATTTGACTGATTCACAAACAGAGGATATAATAAAAATTCAGTGTTGGGAAACAGAGGAATTCTGGTGCAATTGAGATATTCAGAAATGAGAAGGTACAACATCCCTACAACTCCCTTGAATTGAGTTTCAAGTAGCTAAAACCTCCTAAATTTCTACCCCAGCTGTTTTTCCTCGCTGTGTTCATTTTCATTACAAACAGTACCAAACCCAAGAGACTTCTGGTGAATCCAGCAAAGTTTATGCTGCCAAAGCAACTGATTGTTTGATTTTATCTCACTCTGCTTTATTGCAGCTGCCAAGGGCTTGATGAAGTTACTCAAATCTTTTAGCAGGGCTTCTAAAAAGCAAAAGCAAGAATCAGGGAGGATATTGTGGATGTGGCCCTGAAGTAATGGGGATTGCAGGGGGAGAAATGCTGTTGCTAAGCAACAAAGGATGGGGAAAGCAAGAGACTCTGCTGGGTTTAAGTTCATTAAGCAACATTTCTTAATTTGCAGATAACACCCAGCAACAACAAAAGCGTGGCTCTGTTAAAGGCTGGGTGAAACATTTAATAAATACATTTCAACACTTATGTGAAGTTAAGTGTCTTCAAGGCAAACTGAACTAAAAAGCATCTTGGAAGATCCACAGCCACGCTGTGCCATCCTCCAGATCCTGGGATCCAAGTGAAAACCCAAGGGCTGTTCCACCTTCCTGGGGCTGAGCTCTCACAAGGGCTGGGGGATGACAGATGACTCCCATGCTTTTGACTCTTCAACAGATTTTTTGCCTCAGAAACTTCTCCAAGAACCTGAGTGAGTGTCAAAAGATCCAGCAGGAGGATGTAAAGAATGTGGCAGGAAGGAGAAAGGGCACATCAAGGCCTGGAGCTGGGACTGAACTCAGGAGCAACTCTAGGATCAGGAAAACAATGTCCTGAAGGGCCCATTTGGTGCCACTTTATAAATGTGATCACAACAGGTAACACTCCTCTCAGTGCCACCTTACACCAATCTCAGGCCTGGGCAACCAAAGGATTTGTTTCTTTTAGCGATCCCAAACAAGGCCCCTCTGGATCAAACCAAACTCTTCACATGCTCTTCATTCCAACCCAGAAATGCTGCCAGGGAAAGTGAGGGGAGAATGGATCCTGGGAGGTCTCCACATGGGACAAAGGAGAAGGACTGTGGGGTTTGGATGAGCCAGGAATGCAGGATTACAGCCCTGGAAGCCACACTGGGCTGGTCCCACAGTGGGGCAGCAGGGAGGGGGGATTGTGCCCCTCTGCCCCCTCAGGTGAGACCCCACCTGCAGAGCTGCCTCTGGGTCTGGGAACAGCAGCAGGAGCCCCTGGAGCTGCTGGAGAGAGTCCAGAGGAGCCCCAGAGATGCTGCCAGGGCTGGAGCCCCTCTGCTCTGGAGCCAGGCTGGGAATGAGAGCTGGGAATGTTCCCCTAGAGAAGGGAAGGCTCCAGGGAGAGCTCAGAGCCCCTGGCAGAGCCTGAAGGGGCTCCAGGAGAGCTGGAGAGGGACTGGGGCCAAGGGCTGGAGGGCCAGGCCCCAGGGAATGGCTTCCCACTGGGCCAGAGGGGAGATTGGGCAGGAATTGCTGGCTGGGAGGGTGGGGAGGGGCTGGGCTGGATTTCCCAGAGAAGCTGTGGCTGCCCCTGGAGCCCTGGCAGTGTCCAAGGCCAGGCTGGAGCCACTGGGACAGTGGGAGGTGTCCCCGCCCATGGAAGGGAGGGTTGAATTGGATGATCTTTCAAAACACCAAACTCAAAACCATCCTCTGATGCTCTGATTATGAACTTCACAAAGATCAAAGTGTTTTTTTCTTCTCAGACATATTTTTTAATTAAATTGGAGCAACTTATGGGACAGGCAACAAGAAACACCCAGAATACATTAATTTCTTTTAAAAAGCAAGGCTAATACAGAGACACTTCAAAGACACCTAAGCAATAACAGGAGTTGGAAGTTAACCACTGGATCCAAACATATTCCTGCTCAGAGCTCTCCTCCATCTCAGACCCCTCCCCTCATAAGGCTGCAAAGCACTTGGTGCTGCACATGTGGCCTCTGCCCACTCCCTCAATGCCATTTCTCCTCCAAACCCCACAGCATGCCAGGCACAAGCACACAAAATGAGCTCCTTGGAACAGCACTGGAAATGCTACAGGAAGAAAGGCTTAACCCATTGTTTTTAAAAATACCCCAAAATACCTCGTTGCTGTGAGTCCAATGCAGGTATTTGTCAGCCTAAGCAGCCTCTCAGAGTCCCCACCATCACTGTGCAGCTCCTTTGTAAGCAGGTTGTAAATTATTCTTAATATCACACAATGAAAACCCAAGAGGGAGGAAATAGAGCTGTATCCAAATGTGAGGACAGCATTTAAGAGGAGTAAAAGCAGCAATTTTGCTGAGAACTCTGCCAGCACACGAAGATGAGCACACTCTTCCATTTTCAAAAGAGCAAACCAATTTCCCACACCCTCCAAATAGTGAGGACATCGATTTACATCTCTCACAAACAAGAGCAGAGGGAACAGCTCAATATCTGGGAGCAGCACATGGCCATGGAAGTTTTGTTAGATCTGGTGGCCTGATAAACCAGTGGGGACCTGTTTTTAGTGTGTTCCCTGCACATTGTGCCCATTAAACAGGAACCCTGGGTAGCTCTGGGGGCCCATTCATCCCTGAGATCTGACAAGGTCCCAACCCTGGGCAAGTGAAGATGCTCTTTTCCTGTGTCTTCTGCACTTCAAACATCCTCTCCTGCCATTTAATGTCATCAAGGGGCTGTTTGACCACAAAGCTCTGGCCCAGGAACAAGCTCCTCCTGTCCTTTTCCTCTTCCAGAAAGGCATCAAAGGACACAGGAATTTATTAAGGAGTTCACCTTGAAAACTGCAACCACCCCTGTGGGTGAAGAAAGGTGTCCCTGCAGATCAGCTCTCAGAAGTGAAAGCTTTGCCTGTATTTATTCTTAAACTGGGAGCAGGAATTACTTTGATATTCATTTGGATCAAGACAAAAGCACGAGGCTGTCAGGACTTACCCCTGTCTTCAATCTCAGAAGGAAGGAGGGGGGTCAGCAGAACCTGTTAGAGGACAGACTTGGGCCTGGTCAGAGCCTGGTGGAGTCTCTTGGGAGCCTGTCCTGAAGGGAAAAGGAGTCCAGNCAAGGCTAATACAGAGACACTTCAAAGACACCTAAGCAATAACAGGAGTTGGAAGTTAACCACTGGATCCAAACATATTCCTGCTCAGAGCTCTCCTCCATCTCAGACCCCTCCCCTCATAAGGCTGCAAAGCACTTGGTGCTGCACATGTGGCCTCTGCCCACTCCCTCAATGCCATTTCTCCTCCAAACCCCACAGCATGCCAGGCACAAGCACACAAAATGAGCTCCTTGGAACAGCACTGGAAATGCTACAGGAAGAAAGGCTTAACCCATTGTTTTTAAAAATACCCCAAAATACCTCGTTGCTGTGAGTCCAATGCAGGTATTTGTCAGCCTAAGCAGCCTCTCAGAGTCCCCACCATCACTGTGCAGCTCCTTTGTAAGCAGGTTGTAAATTATTCTTAATATCACACAATGAAAACCCAAGAGGGAGGAAATAGAGCTGTATCCAAATGTGAGGACAGCATTTAAGAGGAGTAAAAGCAGCAATTTTGCTGAGAACTCTGCCAGCACACGAAGATGAGCACACTCTTCCATTTTCAAAAGAGCAAACCAATTTCCCACACCCTCCAAATAGTGAGGACATCGATTTACATCTCTCACAAACAAGAGCAGAGGGAACAGCTCAATATCTGGGAGCAGCACATGGCCATGGAAGTTTTGTTAGATCTGGTGGCCTGATAAACCAGTGGGGACCTGTTTTTAGTGTGTTCCCTGCACATTGTGCCCATTAAACAGGAACCCTGGGTAGCTCTGGGGGCCCATTCATCCCTGAGATCTGACAAGGTCCCAACCCTGGGCAAGTGAAGATGCTCTTTTCCTGTGTCTTCTGCACTTCAAACATCCTCTCCTGCCATTTAATGTCATCAAGGGGCTGTTTGACCACAAAGCTCTGGCCCAGGAACAAGCTCCTCCTGTCCTTTTCCTCTTCCAGAAAGGCATCAAAGGACACAGGAATTTATTAAGGAGTTCACCTTGAAAACTGCAACCACCCCTGTGGGTGAAGAAAGGTGTCCCTGCAGATCAGCTCTCAGAAGTGAAAGCTTTGCCTGTATTTATTCTTAAACTGGGAGCAGGAATTACTTTGATATTCATTTGGATCAAGACAAAAGCACGAGGCTGTCAGGACTTACCCCTGTCTTCAATCTCAGAAGGAAGGAGGAGGGTCAGCAGAACCTGTTAGAGGACAGACTTGGGCCTGGTCAGAGCCTGGTGGAGTCTCTTGGGAGCCTGTCCTGAAGGGAAAAGGAGTCCAGGAAGGCTGGACATTCTCCAAGAAGGAAATTCTGAAGGCTGAACAGGGAGCTTTGGCTGGAACTCAGGGAAAAAAGAAGAGTTTCTGATCTTTTTTGAAGGATCACAAGGAGGTTGTGAGGTTGTGCAGTGAGAAAATGAGAAAGGCCAAAGCCCAACTAGAACTTAATCTGGCTATTGCTGCAAAAGAACAATAAAAACCATTTCCATAAATACATCAGCAAGCAAAGGAGGGCCAAGGAGAACCTCCATCCTGTGCTGGATGTGAGGGGGAAATAGTGACAGAAGCTCAGGAAGGGGCTGAGGAACCAAATGCCTTCCTTGTCTCAGTCATTAACAGCAAGACCACTTGTTCTGGGGGTGTCCTGAGCTGGAACACAGGGATGGGGAGCAGAAGGAAGCCCAATAATCCAAGGGGAAATGGCTGATCCTCGTGTTCTGACAATCTCTGAAAACCTCTGTGAGGCAGAACATTTGAATACGACTCCTCAAAAGCCTCCTGAGATGAGAACTTAAAGGAAGGATGACTTTACCCCATTCTCTGATGAAATTACAGCCATTTTCTACAAGTTCTCATCACTGAATCGTTTCTCACCTGAAAATGCACAGCTCTGTGTTCAAGCAGTCAAAAAGTTGTCACTAAAAGTTCAACCATCAATTCCCCACCTCCACAGTCACAGAGGTGGAAGATTCCCTGATGGATTCCTGCTTGGATGATGCCTGTTAAAACCCCCTGTTCCAACTGGCCGTCCCCTCATTTGCCCAGTTCTGCCACTTCCCAAGAAACCAACCTGCTGCAAGGACCATTTTAACAGCTCTGGTGTGATCCCCAAAAAGCCAATGTTGGAAACACATTTAAAAGCAAAGCAGCTGAAGAAAAGGCTCTTGGGTCTTGTTTTTCATCCCAAAAATTTGCTGCTGCTCATTACTGAAGGTTTCATTAGCTGGGAGCTTTTATGGGAATCTTGTAAAATTTAATGTGCTACTTTCCATGATTTATGTCCTTCTGATTTTATCCTTTTCTTCCAGAGAAAAGCACATGAGTTCATGGTGCCCCAAAGCCATAATTTAAGATTTGAAGGAATGTCACCTGCTAATTCCTGGTGCTGAATCCTTGTTCTGACACAGGCATGGAACCAATGAGCAACAAATGGGTAGTTACTGCAGAAAGGGGCCCTTTAAAGACTTGAAGCATTTTCTGCTCTGTCTTCCAACCAAACCCAGAAGAAAAGCCATGTTTAAAATCCCCCTAAATCTATAAAAGCATGAAAACCAAGACTCCAAATAAAAAATAAATGCACTGTAGTCAAATATCTTATGATGGGACCACACACAGGAACAACTAATGAAATTATAAAGGAAGAGAAACTCTGTGTGACTCTTCTGGCTTTCACCACATGGCCCTAAAATCCCCTTGATTTTCCCTTTTTTTTCCCAAACACACACCCAGACCATTGACATTTTAAGAAAAATGACAGAGATAAATCACTCAGCTGGTGTCAGAGCCTCAGGTGACGTTAATAAGAAAAAAAATAAATCTATTAAGTATTTATTATCTCTGAAGTGGAAGCAACTGTGACCATGTGGCACCATGGCATTTTTGGAGTCACCTTTGAACCTGCACATTTAAAGCTCTGGCTCCAGCAGGGATTTTGCAGGAGCAGGTTCCCAAGTCTCCATGTGTTGTCACCTACACAAAAGCAGTTGGTTCTTCAAGAAAGAGAGGCAGGAGCAGTGACCAGACCTGATTTGAGACTCACAAGCTCCAGTTTTATTCCTATCACTGAGGAAAGTAAATTACCAATTCACCATCAAATTTACATATGCCATCAATAATGTTAACTTTTGTCACCTCAGCTCTTCCTCTGCTGGATTTCTGAGAAGAATTCTCCCAAATTTCTCAGGAAAGGGCACTCTTGGCTTTGCCTTGTACTGGGAGAACTCATTTTCTAGTTCCAGGAAGAGCCTGGCAAAGCAAGAACCTTCATAAAGACTCTTCAGAGTACAGAAGGTTCAAGCAGAGAACTATAATTTCAAAGTGAATTTATTTCTCTGAACTGGCATGAAGGGAAAATGTTACTGGTGAACTGCCCTATCTACAATCCTCAGGTGAGCTTTTCTGAGGGGTTTGTTTATTTTCCATGCAGCAGGAACAACTTTAATTCCCTTATAAAGATTCTCCAGCACAAGGTAACACCTCCTTTGGGAAGGGAAGGCAGGAAGGACTCCAAATGTTGGCATCTTTGCTGAGATGGCTTGAATGAGTCAGTGCTTTACAATGACACTCATTAATATGCACAGCCACTTTATTTCATCAATAACAAGCCAAAGAACTTAAGTGGCTAAAGGCAGGAACAGCTTTTGCTATGCATACACATAAGTTTTAAATTCTCTGGTAGCTCTGCAGTCCTGGAAAAGGCTACTTTTAAATAAAATCACATGGAAAAAAAATCTCCATAAGTACATTGTGCACCTGAAGCAAAACCATGTGCATATGTTATGCTGATCCAATGCTCTGCATTCTGATCTCCAGCTTTCCCAGCCTGAGGGACACTTGCCCAGCACTTCACTGAATGGAAGGAGGAGCCAAGGAAGAGATTTCTCTGGTGTGTTGGGTGTGAGGAGCAAGAAGAGATGTGCAAAAACATGATCCCAGGTTTCTCCAAGCCCTGTCCAGCCTGGCCTTGGACACTTCCAGGGATGGAGCAGCCACTGTGAGCAGATGTGACAGTGACTGGCTGGGAACTGGGAGTCTTTAAAGGGCATGTTTAAGGTTTGGATCACACTGGAAATTCAGAATAAACAGACAAGGAAGTCACTAAAGGTACTGAAAGGACAGGATTTCCATTCTTCAGTAGGTGCATTTCCTGATTTATTCCCAACCCATAGGTTTGGAGACTCCCATCAGCTCCGTAACTTCAGACTTTATGGGTTTCTTACTATACAGAAGGCTAATATTTTAGGGGGAAAATGAAGTCAAACACTGGAGCGAAAAGGAAGTATTTCAACACTTAGAGGGGTTGGAACCAGATGGTCTTTAAGGTCCTTTCCAACCCAAACCTTTCTATTCACAGAGGTGAGATTGGGAATTCAGATTTTGGTGGTTTATTTCCTCAGCTCCCTAAAATCATGTCATCTTTCCCAAGAAACTGAACTGCATTTCCCACTGGCCACAGAGCAGAACAGGAATTGCCAAGTTTATCCCCCCAGTTCTTCTCTTCCAGGTTTTTAATGATCAAGCTGCAGTTCCCAGCCCTGGTATATCACAAGTGACTCCTCACAAACCTTCCCTCCATGGAAAAAACAGCCTCAGGCTCTGAGTCCAGCCCTGCAGGAGCAAAGCTAAATAATACAACTCCTACAAGAGCAAAAGATAAGAATAATCAAGCAGAAGAATCTAGGAGGGAAATGTGACAAAACCAGAAACAAAAGGACAGAAGAATTAATAAGGATGAGAGGGGAAGGTTCCCTGCATTTGAGGAATACTGAAAGAGTCAGGCTTTGAAAGGAAGGGGAGAAGAGAGGTAGGTCACTTCTGTATTATTCATCAAGGACAACCCCACTCATTAATCTTCTGAAACAATATAAGGATTAATTCCCCATCTCTGCAGCCCTTCCAAAGCCTCACACAAAAGCACCAATGAAATCATGTTTTGCTCAGTGTTTGCTGTAGTAGCACAAAGATCATCACCAGATTATTCCTGTGTACAGACAGACTTTTAGTCAAAGTTACAGAGCTCCCACAAGGAAAAGATTTGACCTTTTGGCTCCAGCACAGCAAAAAAACTTCAGTAATACCTACACAGACCTGGCTGCTGCAGAAATTAAAGGAGGGGACACCTCCACATAAAAATCTCTGTCCACAGGATCAAGAACATGATCAAGGTGAGAACAGGCACAGAAAACTCTCTATTCCACTGAAGCTGATGGGGGTTATGAGGGGGAAAAGATGATTCTTCCAAAAGAAAAAAGCAGGTATGGCAAGTTCTGCCCCTGGACACACCAACCACTCACTCACTTGGTGCCACTGCACAAATCACCTCCCGAGTGTTGGTCCCAGGGCCTCCCCTCAGCAGCCAGAGGGGATGAGGGGGTGATGTGCCTCCTGCTCCTCCTGGGAAATCAGCTCAGGATCTACACATTCATCCTGTCAGGAGCATGTCTGACCGAAATACTCACTGCTGGAGCTTCCAGGAGTGCTGAACTGGGAAGTTTCGAGGAATTTCCGAGGTGTAGATAAATTAGTAACATCCATCAGAGGCACAGGAGAGGCATCCTTCACCAGTGAGCTGTGAGGGGGAAGAATGCAACACTTTACTATGAGTTACAGTCTTTGCTCACAACAAATAATCCATCTATTCCTAAAATTTTGAATTTCCATGGCTTCTGTTAACTTCCAATCCTTCACACTTTTGTTCCCACTGGAACCTCCACCCTTCTGCCTCCCCTCCACGCTCCTGTTCTGGGCACACCCACCCCAAATGAACCTTCCTTCTCTGAAGGAAAGACTTTCTACTTGGCCATTGTCATCATCAATTCAATTAGTTGCCAAAAATGTGTCATAGTGAGAGGCACAGAGCTGGCCATGGCAGGGGAACACAAGAAACCATTTTTAAGAGAAAGAAATGAAGGCTCCTAGAAAAATATGGAAAAAATAAGCAAAATATGCCAAACTAAGGGCTAAGCTTAGTACCCTACCTAGGAACCACCTCAATTCCTTACACACCTACAAACCCACACTTAACAGGGATCAAAGTCAGATAAAACACATTTAAAACCAACACAAGAAATAATTACCAACATTCTTGCACCCCTTGGCTCACTGAACCAGTGCAACAAAGCTGTCCTTGCTGCAAGAGTTCAAGTGGTCAAATATCCATGCTGTACAACAGGGAATGGGAAAAAAAGAGAAACCAGAAGAACATAAAGGTCCCTGCAGCAGTTACACCAAAGAGCAGTTAATTAGCAGTCTGGGTACACCAAAGCTTTGTGGCTGTTTTTAATTAACAAGATGAGTAAGGAAGGGATTGGTGACTTGCTAGCAGCCCTCCTTCCCATAAATTCCAATTTTTATCAATCCTTTATTTCATAAATTCATTTAATGCGACTTACTGTCTCGCCTCTTATTTTTGCTGAGCAGACTTTTAGTCCTTTCCACAATAAAATGCTAATTTACCTTTTCTCTGCATCTTTACCATGTGCTGGCTCCCCATCCCTGTTTATTACCCCTCTACTCTACAAAAATGAGCTCCCAATGTCTCTCTTTCCCAGCCACTGCCTTCCATCCCTCCCTCCAACTCCACTGCCCTCAAACTGGGAATTCACAAAATCAGGAATAAACAGCCCAGTGCCCTCTATTTAGGTTGAATTTCCACTGACCAGAGGCACCAACCAGGTAAGAAGTTTTACCACCTTTAAAACACACCAAAGCGAAGATACTTCAGCTCAGACATATTAATATTGTGGCCTCCATCTATTTAAAAAGACCTGTGAGTCTTTAAAATCTTGGATATTTGCTAGAAAACAAGGAATTTTTTCCCTGTGTTCACCTCATGCTCATGGCATTTGTGGGTGAGAAGGAAAAGGAACTGATCTCGTCCGAAGATGAGAAGCAGCAAAACCCAACAGAACCAGAAAAGGAACTGATCTCATCAGAAGGAGATGAGAAGCAGCAGGTTGGATGATGAACTTAGTGACACGGTTTAGATAATGGGTTGGTGTTGGTTGGGTTGTTAAGTTGGGTAAAAGGTTGGACTTGATGATGTCTACAGTCTTTTCCAACCTTGTTAATTCTGTGTGTGATTCTGTGTGTAAAACCCAACAGAACCAGAAAAGGAACTGATCTCATCAGAAGGAGATGAGAAGCAGCAAAACCCAACAGAATTGGAATGGGCTTCCCAGGGAGGTGGTGGAGTCACCATCCCTGGATGTGTTTAAGGAGAGGTTGCATGATGAACTTAGTGACATGGTTTAGATGTTAGATTGGTGTTGGATAGGTTGTTAAACTGGGTAAAAGGTTGGACTTGATGATCTCTACAGTCTTTTCCAACCTTGTTAATTCTGTGTGTAAAACCCAACAGAACCAGAAAAGGAACTGATCCCATCAGAAGGAGATGAGAAGCAGCAAAACCCAACAGAACCAGAAAAGGAACTGATCCCATCAGGAGATGAGAAGAACCAAACCCCAAGAGAACCACGAAGCAAACGGATGAGATGAGAAGGGATCGTTCACGGCAGCGAAGGGGCACCCAACGTGTTTGAGTTCCTCATGGCTGTGGAGAGCAGAAAATGAGTGATTTGGATGTCAAGGCCCAGAAGGGCGGGGCGTTCCCTGCGGGACCCACCCGATCCTGCCCCGGTCGCGGCCGCGCTGCCCCACGCGGTTGGTGGATTTGATGTAGAGGTGTCGGTGCAACTCGTCGATCAGCACCAAGTGCAGGTTCATCTTCTTGCTGTGCAGCTCCAGCCTCAGGTCACTCAATCCCTCCACCTGCAGGAGGGGACCCTCCAAGGAATCCACTGCTGACACCTGGGGGGACAAACAGGAGACTGCTTTGAAACATCAGTTAATTTATCCCTCAGGAATTCTCTCTTTGGTTCGTGGAGTGGCTGAATAGCAGGATAATTCTATCCTTAAAATCCTTTTAAAGCAGAAAATGTTCTATTCCTAACCAGAATTCAATATATAGAGAGGTCTCATATCCAAACAACTCAGGTTTAATGAACAGTCTTCAAATATTTTATGTATAAAAGAAGTTAGTGAGAGCACAGTTCATTAAATAAAAGTCAAAGCACAGTTTATCCCGAAATAAGAGGATTATCAAGTAGAAAAGTGTTAGAACAAGATATAGACAATGATCTTTGATGGTTTTTACTCTTTCCACTACAGAAACAGAAGGAAAACATTATTCCCAATTCTACAAATGGGGAAAAAAATGGTTTGAATTTCATTTTCCCCAAATGCTACCGTGACATGGCTGAAAAAGTTGGGGAGACCATGTTTTATGCTGCACAAGTAGATTTCCTAAAAGCCAACATGGACAGAAACCATTTTTTTTGCATAAAAGCAACACTTTGCATCCCTCCCAGTTTAGGTGTTTTCCTGTTCATCAGAGCACTTCCACAATTAGTACTAAATAAACAATGGAATCCCTCTGCAGTTCCCAAAATCTCAGTGCTGGTGTTGCAAGGCACCACAAACAGCATGTTTGGCTTGCAGAGGTTTAAAATAAAGTTTTAAAGACAAATTCCCTACTAACTGAGGACACCGCTGGTGAAATAAGACACTCTTGAGGATTTTGGTTCATAACAAACTTGTTGGTTTAACATTAAAAACGAAAAGCCAGGAGACACAGTGAGCAGACAGTCCCCCAATACCAGTAAATATGAACTCGCATCTATCACCAGCATATTCCTTTACTTGCCTACAGGTCAGGAATAACCCTGGAAGAGCCCTGGGACAGCCAGGCTTTTTAAATCAGGAGCAGTTGCCAAGAGGAAGTTCCTTCCTCCTGTAGAAATCCTTCCCTGTGCAATTCCCTCCCCTGCAGCCAAGCAGGATGGAGCTGGACTGAGCAAGAATTAGTGTTTCAGTGTTAATTAGAGGATGGAAGATGCTCCTCCCAACCCCAACCATTACTCAGGGGGTTCCCATCTCTCTTGTCCATCCTCTTCCTTCCCAACATCCACCTGTGAACAGCTATGGCATGGCACATCACAAACCCTCCCCACAGATGAGGCAAACCCCCCAGTTTCCCTCTCCCCAAAAAGCTGTGCCAGAGCGCACACACACACACATGGAGCAGCTCAGGGGACACAGCTCAGAAACCCTGGGCACAAGTTTAAGTTAAATGCCAATTCTTTCTCCTTCTCCTTTGGCAGAGAGATGTATCCCAAATTTCCCAATTGGACCATCCCAGTCACTACTCTGACCCAGCTGGGAAGGCACCTCTGGAAGTGTCCCATCCCATCTCCAAGCAGATGCAACTTCAGCATCAACTCAGGGCCTCCAGTCAAGGGCTGAACATTCCCAGTCCCTCCTGGTGTTTGATCCCTCCCACAGGGAAGGATTTTCTGCCCATGCCCAGCCAGTTTCTCCCCCAGAAGCCGGTGATGGCCATTCATTTGTGCACTTCTGCAGGAGTCTGGCTCCTGTGTTATCCAAAACAGCCAGGGAGGGAACTCACCCCTCTGTTCCCACTGAACTAAGGGTGCAATGAACACCACTCCAGCTTTTGGCTCCTGACCCTCAAGGTCTGTTGGAAAATGAGGATTAAAGGTATGTTGGATAATGAGGATTAAAGATTTTCTTTCCTCCCCTGAGCTCAAAGAACCTTTCTCACGTCGTTACCTGGTTTTTAACACCCCCATTCCCCACTGGGGGCTACTCATGCCAACAAAAGGAGTAATAAAGTGGAATTGGACAGAGAGGAGAAGAGTTATCCCACAAGACTGATAATGGAAAGGCAGCCTCTCTCAGAGAACCTGAAAATTAGATGTACAGAAAAGCCACAAGTGGTTCAAGGGTCCAGAAAAAGCACCTGAGGGTCCTTCAAGCCTCTTTTTTTCCACCCATGTGGTTCAGTCACCTGGAAATAAGTGATTTTTATTTATTTGTCTGAAGGTGGATAATGGCATTGTGTTGAACACAAAGATAATTACAGGTAAGGGAGCTCCCCACATTATTCTGGCAGGGGTTGGGATCCAGAGAAAACAGCTGGAAAGAGAATCAACAATAAACATCATTATTCTTCCTTAAATCTGATTTACAATGAGAAAATAGTACCAAAAGAAATCACAGGTAATCCCCACCACCTTCTTTAATTCTTTCTTTTAATTCACAAGTCTGTCTCTCCCACTCAAAGCTGCTCAAAACCATACATTAACAGTAATTTAGTCAAACAATAATTAAAATATTGGCCTGGATTACCACAGAATTCAGTTTAGATAATCTGAGAGTTATTTTGATGTCCAAATCTACTTATCTCTATCTACTTATCATTACCTACAGCAGGCAGAGACCCTTCAGAAAATAAGGAGCAGTGAATTAAGCCTGAGAAAAGAGCTCTGCTTTGTATAAGCTAAAAATTGCAAGTTTATAGAAAATACCCATGGCAGCAGCACCATTAGGCAGCTTGTTTAAAGGTCACAGGCAGTTTAGAGCAGGGCTTAATTGCCTTAAAAAGAAAATGTAGCTAAACATTTGCTCAGCATAACATCCAATTTGGGAGGTTTAATTTAGCATTTTACAAACTAGAGCCTAAGCACTAACAAGGTATTTGACAAAATTCTTTCCTTCCTGACTTCAGCCAAAGTTTTCCAATCTTGTTAAATCTGTTTATTCCCTTAAAGGTTTTTTAAAACCTCCCCAGGATTGGAAGTGAGCACAGATAAAATGAAAAGCCTCAGCTAGGTGCTTTGGCAGGGCAAAAAAACCCAACAGAACCACAATGGAATCATAGAATTAGAGAATGGTTTGGGTTCAAAGGGACCTTCAAGGCCAGCTCATTCCAGGGACAGGGACAGGGATAGGGCAGGGATACCTCCCACTGCCCCAGGGGGCTCCAGCCTGGCCTTGGACACTGCCAGGGCTCCAGGGGCAGCCACAGCTTCTCTGGGAAATCCAGCCCAGCCCCTCCCCACCCTCCCAGCCAGGAATTTATTCCCTAAATAATGGTTGTTTAGACTAAAAACCCAAATCCTTTCTGTCTGGGAAACCAGTTTACTCTTTGTTTAGATCACTGATATGAAAGCAGGACCAACCAACCATGAAAGGTTAAAAGGAAACAACGTGGTGGGTCATGGTTTGAAGGAAAAAAGTCAAGTTGTACACAAACACCAGATGACAAAAGGGAAAAAGCTGAACCCTCTGAATAAAAGAGTAAATAAAGAGCAACAACCCAGAAGGTTCCAGTGCCTTGCTGGTGAATAAAGACAACGCTGACATTTAAAAGGAGAATTGATCCAAGGCTTTTACAAGGAACTCATTTCACAAGGTACAGGGGAGGAAAATGACTAAAATCCAGCTTAAATCAGTGTAGCCATGATGTCTCTCTCTTCCCTTTGAGGGTGGGGAGGGGCTGGGCTGGAATTCCCAGAGAAGCTGTGGCTGCCCCTGGAGCCCTGGCAGTGTCCAAGGCCAGGCTGGAGCCACTGGGACAGTAGGAGGGGTTGGGGCTGCAACTGGACGATCTTTAGGCCTCCTTCCAACCCAAACCACCATCCCATGACTCCATGAACAGAAGTGCAAAGCAGTAAAAGCAGAGGAGCAGCAAGAAACTCTCACAGGTGACACCAAATTTTTGTGCCACCCACTGTCTTGGCAAAGAAACTGCGACAGATTGAGCAAAAGTCATGGAAAAAAAAACAAGTTGAGAAAAGGAAAGGGAAGTAAAGGTGTTGGACTTAAATTGCACCTGGAGAAGGGCGAGAAAACATGTTTACTTCTCTGGTTTCTGACTGTGTTCTCCTTTTTCTCACCTCAAAACACAAATCACTCCTAAGTTGGTGATAACCAGCGATAAAACAGGCAAGAATTTTTGAATTTAAGGCTGTTCCACCTGCAAAATTCCCACTTTTTTGATGGATGGAGGGAATCAGGGAATGACTGAGACTGGCAGGGACCACAGGACCAGGTCCAGATGGCTTTGGAACATCTCTGAGGGTGGAGACACCTCAGGCTCCCTGGGCTGGGCCATTAGGGTTCACATGTTGATTCCCAGTGCCAAGATCCCTCGGGATCCTTCACTTCCCCAGGCTCAGCACTCACAGGACAGATGTTCCAGTCCTTCATGATCCTCCTGGAAGGGGCCTGTGGAGCCTCCACTGCTGGAAACACTTAATGAGTAACTGATTAGACCTGCTTTTGTATCTTTTAATGAGAAGCTTGACATCAATGTTATGTAGGAAGGCTGTGTTCCATCTGGAATTTTGTGCCAGGATTTTGGTTGCAAGGCCAATGGAGATGAAGCTGAAAATTTATGGACTTTGAGGGTAAAAGGGATAAAAACCCCTATAAATTAATAAATTCAGATAAAAGGGTGATCTGAATAATAGGACACATGGAAAAATGGAAAACTTGCACATAAGATGCACCCAAGAAACCCAAGGATTGGGAATTGCCTGCTACCAAACTGCCACAGGCCACGGCTCAGCACAGGGAGTTGGGACCAAGAGAAAACAGGGAATATCAGCTAGTTAAGATGACCCTGAACTCAAAGGCCACCCAGAGGATCCTAAAGCATGGAGCCTTTAGCTAAAATCATGGAAAATAGGAAAAGCACACAGATAATAACAGCTATTCCTGACTGTCACTGCCTCCTGCCCCTCAGGAGCAGGAGAAAAGGGACAGGGAATGTGAGGATTCAGGAGGAGCTGATGGGGAACAGAACTGATGTTCATTATCACACTGGTGAGGTAACAATGGCTCCCAGAGCTATAAAAGATGATGATTCCTTGGCACCATTTGGGAAAGAGCTGAGCTCACTCCCCCTTCCTGAGGGAAAGGATTTGCTGGCCAAGGGATGCACAGAAGGAGGGAGTGAGGCTGAGAGGTTTGGAAGATCAAATTGAAAGATTCTGAGCTCCACACACACAAAAAAAGTGCTCAGGCTGCAGGAAAACAGCTCATCCTGGGACAAGCAATCCATGTGAGGGGAAGGATAGGGAAAATGTACCATCAGGAGCAGGGTGGAAAGGTTATTTCTGGGCAAACCTGCCATAAAACCTTAAATAAAGCATAAATGTCCTTTATTTCTCAAGTGTCTCAGTGGTTCATGACCAAACTTCCCGTTTTCCCTCTGTAAACTTTTAAATATTTATAAAATTATGTTCCTCACTTGCTGTCCTTTACTCCAGCTACATAAATTTCATTCTTTTGAGTTTGCCTCAGCCCTGTCACCCATCAATCATCTCCTTCCTCCTCCACTCACTGCAATTCATCAATGTCTTTCCAGCAATAAAGTGCTGGAACAGAGGGGCTAAAAACAGGGATTATCCAACTGCTGCCTTGGACTGGAGCACCAAATGTGGCCAAATAACTTCCCTGGAATGGGAAAGGCAGGAGATGTGTTGGCATCACAGAGATACCCAAGACTTTTTTCCTTTTTTGACACTTTTTTTGCCTCCTGATTTAATGCACCTTCATTTAGCCACAATTGCCATTAAGAAAAGTCTGTTTTCCAGGACCATCACTGCCCACACATCTTCATTCCTGAGCTCTGCAGCTCTAAGTTTTCCTCCAGGTCAACATGGAAATGTTTCTCCTACCAAACCATGGTCAGAACTCCTGTGCCAACTGTGCCAGGCATAAATCAATTTATTGCAGTGGAAAACTCCTGTGTTCAATTCAGCCCAAATGTTTCAAATGCTTTACTAAAAAAACTACAATTTATTGCACCTTTTCACACACCATTCAGCAGCTTTAAAGCTGCATTTTCAAGAATAAATCAGTCAGATTTATCTGCATTATTTTACAGTGTCCCATAACCCTTCTGCAACAATTTCTCTTGGCTGCAGTATTTTACTGTGGAAAAAAATTATCTTTTACAAGCCAGAATTTTAAAAAAGAATTCCTGGAAAGACCCAGTGATTACTGGGAGAGCATCCACTGTATTCAAACCCTTCTCCACCTTCATTAAAGCAGTGTTTTCTTATTTAATAAACTTTCATCAGCTGAAATGAATGGCTGTCATTAGCAGAGCCAAGAGCCCCCCAGAAAGCTCTGGGGAGATGCTGCTGCTCGTTGGAGCATTAAAAAGAGTTGGGGTCAAAGCACTGGAAATGCAAATGAGGAGCATTAGGTACCACCAGCTTAATGCAATAAACTGCTCAGATAATGCAAATTACAGGATATAAAAGAGGAGATCAGGTTATTGATAAGGACACTGAGGGGAAATAAATATGACAGGATGGTTCAAAGGGAAAGAAACACCATGTTCTAATGTGTTTAAAACTAGTCCAGGAAGTTTATTAGAAAAATAATCAGAATAGAATTTAAAGAAAAAATAGATACAAGAAAGAGGTGAGAGATCTAAGAACACACAGAACCAACCCTTCTAAAGAACTCAGAACTATCCTATCAAACTTACTGGGGATCACAGAATATCCTGAGCTGGAAGGGACACACAGGGATCATCACACCCAGCCCCTGGCCCTGCACAGACAGCCCAAATCCCACCCTGGGCAAACATTCCTGGAGCTCTGGCAGCCTTGGGAAGTGCCCATTCCCTGGGAATTCTGGTCAGTGCCCCAAACCCCTCTGTGATGGGAACCTTTCCCTCATATCCCACCTAATCCTGCCCTGGCACAGCTCCAGCCCTTCCCTGAGTCCTGTCCCTACTCACAAGGAATCTCCTCTTCTCCAGGCTGGACAAGCCAAGAATCCACAGCCCCTCCTCCTGTGGCCCCTCCAGATCCTCCCCCAGACACAAACAGCTCCTGCTTTCCAGGCTTGTGGCAACCACCAGAACATATTCCATGTTCCATCAACCTCCAGAAACCCTCCCTCCCACCTGCCCCTCATCACCCAGGTTTGCCAGTCATGAGCAATTCACACCAAACCATTCCTTGAGACACTCACACTCCTCAGCAGGGAACGTGGAATGACAACCAACCCTTGAGATGTCACTTCTCAAAAGGCTTCTTTGTAAGCAGTTAAGGTCAGAGGTGACAATACACCAGGAAAAGACTTGAGGAGAGAATTACTGGGAAAACATTATTAGTGTATTTCAGGAAAAGAGAATTTCAAGCAGAGCCAAAATTCAAATTTTTTTGATAAAAGCATTTCTATAGAATCTCAACCCAAAAGTCTCTTATTTCCACTTGTGGCATTAATTCCAAAATACAAAACTGTTCCACAGCAGCACCTGAACCCCAGCACTGCAACAAGGAATTCAGAAACAAAAGACTCTTTTTATTGATTCTCCCTGTTCCAGCTGAAAGGCAGAGAGTAAATAAAATGCAGACTAAGAACTGCATTGCTGTTTTTATTTATTTCATGACTCCAGGCTACTTATGGTGTAAGGACTCTGCTCACTACACAGACCTTGGAACTGAAAGGCTTTCCTCGTACCATCCCAAGGAAAGCCACAGGCAGCAGCTACATTCAAATAACAAAAATGAAAACTCTCACCATGCCCAGGGCTCCAAAGAGCCAATGTTTTCTGGGAAGAAACAGAGGAATAACTTGGAGTGCACAGAAAGGAGAGGACACTTATTGAGGAGGACACAGAATCATGGAATGGTCTAGGTTGGAAGGGACCTTGGAGATCATCCATTCCACCCCTGCCCTGGGCAGGCACACCTCCCACTATCCCAGATCCAACCTGGCCTGGGTGGAATTGGACGATCTTTCAGGTCCCTCCCAACCCAAACCATTCCATGATTCCAGCACAGCATTTCCACCCATTAAAACACACTTGTCCCCAGCCCATGTTGTCCTTCCCTAAGTAACCCAGTCGTGTTGTCAAGTCCTGCAATACAACAATAAAACCACTTGTGTGCAAAACATTTTGGCCCAGGGGCAACAAGGCTGGGCAGCAACTCCAGTTCAGACTGGTTTGCTCCCAAAATGAAGGTGAGATTTCACAACAAACAGTGCTCTTTAATAAAACAGATCTTGCAGTCTGGGCAGCTGAGAGAAAACACATTGAGTGCATCCCAGGGATGCTGATGGTGAGCTCAGGATGTGTCCACTAAGCTGGATCAGCAGGATCCACCTGCAGAGCAAAGTACATTTAATTGAATCCAACAGCTTCCAGCTCCACTCCACAAACTCACCCTGGTACAATGCAAATGTGCAGCGAGGAAGAGGTCAGCTCCAAAATAAATCCTGCTCCAACATGGCCCTCAGCACTTCCAGGGATGGGGCAGCCACAGCTACACCTCACCCCAATCTGCCTCTGGCACCAGCTCTGCTGCTCTGTGCTCTCCTTTTGGGGACTGAGTGCTCCTTCTGCATCAGAATTCCCCCCTCAATACCTGATTCCACAACTGTGGAAGCATAAAGGTTGGAAAAGCCACCTAGGACTGTGGAGTCCAACCATCCTCCAGCAGTGCCAAGGCCACCACTGACCCCTGTCCCCATGTCCTACATCCCCAGGGATTGCAATCCCTGCAGGGCTGGGCACTGCCCCCCTCCCTGGGCAGCCCCTGCCAAGGCCTGACCCCCCTGGCCAGGCCCCAATTCCTCCTCCTGTGCCCCCTGCCCCTGCCCTGGCCCAGCCTGAGGCCGTTCCCTCTCCTCCTGGCCCTTGTTCCCTGGGAGCAGAGCCTGACCCCCCCGGCTCCCCCCTCCTGGCAGGGATTGCAGAGAATTCCAGGGGCCCCCTGAGCCTCCTTTGCTCCAGGATGAGCCCCCCCAGCTCCCCCAGCCCCTGCCCAGCTCCCTGCCCTGCCCCTCAGGGTCTCTCCTGGCTCAGGGGCCCAGAGCTGATCCCGGGATTCTCAGTGGGATCTCCCCAGGTCCCAGCACAGGGACAATGCTCTGCCCACTGGAGCAGATTCCCAGCAGCAGGAATGGGGTAGCAGAGCTGGATCCCTGCGAGTGTCCCTGACCAGGATGGAGCAACCTGGGATAGTGGGAGGTGTTCCTGGGAGCAGAACCCAGCCAAACCTCCCCCCTCCTGGCAGGGCTTGCAGAGAATTCCAGGGGCCCCCTGAGCCTCCTTTTTGTATTTTACACAAATGGCAGCACGTGCACTCAGGTGCCACATCCCGGTGAACATTGCTGTCAGCAACTCAGAGGGTCAAAGATCCACTTCAGGAAAAACAACTGAAAAATAACTAAAGCCACAGTCAAACTCAGGAGTTTCACCTGTCCCAGACACCCCTAATTTCTCCAAAGCTCCACCAGTCAAAGGGGGCTGGAATTGGGTACTTTCAGACAACCTGGAAGGTGCAGTTCTAGGCCAGCAGAGCTGATGCTGCTGGCTCTGCTCCTGCTGTGATCAAGATGCTGGAGAAGCACAGAACACAAACACCTGATGTCTGAGGCTCCTCTGTGCTGCTCTGGTTGGCTACAGAATCAGAAAGGGAAGGAAAAAAAAAAAAAGCTGTCACTGAGAATTCTGAACTTCATACAAATGTAAGCTGTCACAAACTACCTCTGCATTGTGTTTGTACGACTGGGAGAAGCTGCCACTCTTTTATGAGCAATCCTTGCCAGCATTCCTCAGTCACTGCACATTAGAACCAGCAGCTGGAGAGTTTTGAGTGATAATGAAACCTGTAACAAGCCATCTCCAGCCGTCTTTTCCAAACAATAAGGGAATTAAAATTTCAATTTAAATGCAGAGGGTTGAAACACGCTTCAGTGGCAAAATTACTTCAATTAATGTGAGTGGAATACAAAGGAGAGGCTGCAGAAATGGGAGGCAGCAGCAGAAATGATGCCTTTGCAGTGCCTGCCTCCACCTAAAGCAGGGCTGCCAAGGTCTGACTCTGGCTGGAGGGATCACAAGGCTACAGGAACCACATCAATCGCTGCTCCGGGTCCAGTGGGAGGGGCACAAACTCCTTGGCACATCGTTCCTAAACCACCAGCATCTGTTTTTCCCCTGAGCAATGGAGCCAAAGGACACAGATCTGCAGCCACTCTGTCCCCCCCTGACAGGTCAGCCAGGATTTTACACAATATTCCCATCAGATCCAAGGGGATAGGAATTATCCTGCAGCCAGGGAGTGGTTACAACACCCCAGCCTTGCAGGGCTCTGGTAACAGGAGGTGGCAAAAGCCAAGGAGCCTGCAGGGATTTCTGGCCAGGAAAAAGCCCCAAAATTACTGTTTCTTTCTACAGGTACATTTGTCCTCAAATGAGAACTGCAAGTGTCAATGGGAGGCTGAAATAGTGTTCAGTTCCCACTTGAGGTTTCCCTGCATTCCTCGATATATTCCAATAAACCTGTGAACTAACAGCTGCTTTTTGTATCATTATTATGTGATTTACTGGGAAAGATTCTCTGTTCTAGAAACAAAGCTCAGCCAAACACCACAGAGCAGCACAAGACACTGCAGAAATCTATTTATCAGGGAGATCCAGGCTGGCTCTCATAGCCATGGGCAAGCCTTCCTACAATTAGTATGTAATTAAGTGTTTCTATAAAAACAATGGACATAAAATATTGCAAACCAAGGAGATACCACAAATACACAAGTTGCAAACCACTTCTCAAGTATAATGGATGATAAATCCTAAAGGTTATTTTTCTTCCTACCCCTCCTATCATCTATTTCAAACAGGAAATGGATTCTTTTTCTAGAATTTCCTCCTGAAAGTAATTTTTTAATTTTAAAAAGAAGGGAAATAAAACACAACCAAAACAACAAACCCAACCCAAGCAAACTGGCAAGTTCCATCAGTGAAAGAAATCACCAACACTTCAGTTAATACTGATGTTAACACTGGATATTTTGTTTCTCCTTGACACTGAACAACCTTAATTTTCATCTACTTTTTAATCTCTCATAATTGAAAATGTCAGGCAAACATCACACTCAGGTCTCAGGTGCCATCAGAGACTGGCATCCAACTGTGGAAAACGTTTCAGAGGGAACAAGGGAAGTTTTAGAAAGTCCTATTTAAGGGAAAATGAGATAAAACAGTAAAGAGGAAATTAAAGTTCAAGGTGACAACACTAAAATTCCCAGCTCTTCATCCTGTTGAAAAACGACAAGTTGAAAAACCATAGTAACAAAATAAGGCAATGAAAAAAAATGTGTCTTAAGGCAAAAACAAAGAGAAGAATCTGGCTCTGTTTTCTTTGCAGACATTTCCAACCATCAGGAATTGCTCCCTGAGGTTCCTCTTCCCCCAGGGAAGCAGTTCCAGCTCTCCCAGCCTGTCCTAAACCATCTCTCCTGGCCTGGACCCAGTAACTCCATCTCTCTTGGACTGGAGAGCCCAGAACTGGACTGAGCATTCCATATGTCAGGACTTAGGGACAGCACCTCCCTTGTCAAGTTTGTAATTTAATAACCAAACCAGGACTGGAGTCTGGTGAGGAATTGTGCTTGTTACATTTGGAAAAAGAGAAAGCAAAAGATGGTTATTAGAGTCCAGGGACCTTCTACCTCCACCCCAAGGCTGGAAGGGAAAGGGAAGCTCATTAAAGAGATGGAAATGAAGAGAAAAAACACTTGAAGGGAGAGAGGAAAAGCAACAGAGCTGGGAACAGGTAGAAAGGATGAAGAGTCTTAGTAAAAGAATCAGAATCAATTAGGTTGGGAAAGACCTTTGGAATCCTTGAGTCCAAGCTGTGCCCCATCCCCACCTTGTCCCCCAGCCCAGAGCCCTGAGTGTCACATCCAGTCATCCCTTGGACACCTCCAGGGCTGGGCACTCCAACCCTCCCTGGGCTGCCCCTGCCAATGTATGACAATCCTTTCTGGGAAGCAATTCTTCCTGATGTCCAACTTACACCTCCCTCCCAGTGGAGCCTGAGACTGTGTCCCCTCGTCAGGACACACCTGAATTGTGATGAATTGGAGATGAAATAGGAGAGGAACAGGGTAGTTCTCATGTCACAAAAAGGGGTTTGAGATACATGCTAAGATNGAAAGAAAGAAAGAAAGAAAGAAAGAAAGAAAGAAAGAAAGAAAGAAAGAAAGAAAGAAAGAAAGAAAGAAAGAAAGAAAGAAAGAAAGAAAGAAAGAAAGAAAGAAAGAAAGAAAGAAAGAAAGAAAGAAAGAAAGAAAGAAAGAAAGAAAGAAAGAAAGAAAGAAAGAAAGAAAGAAAGAAAGAAAGAAAGAAAGAAAGAAAGAAAGAAAGAAAGAAAGAAAGAAAGAAAGAAAGAAAGAAAGAAAGAAAGAAAGAAAGAAAGAAAGAAAGAAAGAAAGAAAGAAAGAAAGAAAGAAAGAAAGAAAGAAAGAAAGAAAGAAAGAAATAGATAGATACAGGAAGGCATGTGGAAAATTGTTTTTAAAACACAGCACAAGAAAGCAAAACAAAAAATAAAAGCAAAAGAAGAAAATCCTCTGTTACAGATCAAATGGGTAAAGAAATAGATGGTTACAGAAATCCCCAGGATGAGGGGACAAATAAGTGAAGATAAATCTCCAATACTGGATCCAACAGGACGGGGGGCTGGAAGGCAGGAGGGATGAAAGGCACACCAAGCAGGGATTTGAGTCCAGGAAAGCAGCCCAGGACATGAGAGGATGGAAGCAGATAGTTACAGAAATCCCCAGGATGAGGAGACAAACAAGTGGAGATGAAAGACAGGAGCTGATCCCCCAGGCTGGGGGACTGGAAGGCAGGAGGGATGCAGAGCACCCCAGGCAGGTCTCAGCCCGGGAGGGGACTCTGAGCAGGTCTCACCAGCATGTCGGTGGCGTTGAGGTAGCGCTTGCTGGCCATGCACTGCTCCAGCTTCTGAGGGACCTGCTTGATGTTCTCAATCTCATCCAGCAGGTTCAGGACGTGCTTGTGCTCGATGCCCTCGATCCACAGCTTGCGCAGCTCGTCCCTCTTGCAGTGCAGCAGCATCTTGCAGGAGAGGAGATTCTCCTTCACCTGCAGGGAGAACACACCTCTGTCCCTGTCACCAACAGCAGCCCCTGCCCATGAGTACTTTATCAGGGACTCCAAAAGGTTGGAACCAACCCCAAGCTCCTCTGGTTACTCCTCTGACTGAAGGGAACTGTACAGAACAAACCAACTGCAACCTGGCAGTGAAATGTTTAAACAGGTTTGAGACACTGATGGAAATTTTACCACCAATGTTGGATCCTGTCGACCACAACCAAGGCCTGATGTGCACCACGTCTCCCAAAAACCCACCCAGGATTTTGGCATTCAGCAAGAACCCAATTCCCAGTGAAAGCACACAAACCACTGCTCATTCTCCTGCTGTAAATATTTCCCATCTGCCCATTGAACATTTTGGCACCTCTCTTCTTTTCTCCAGGTGTGGTGTCCATTCCTTGAAACACAACTACCTGGGAATACACCCATTTTCCTCCTACCATTTTTTTTTGGAAATGGTGTCATCAGAACATGTAAGAGAGAATTCAATTCAGCATTTCCATCATTTATCAAGGCCATTACACCACCTGGAGAATCTCTTTGGTGTTGGCCACTCAGTCTGGGTTTGAGCCTCCTGCCAACCACTCTAAGTGGCAAAATCCTTATTATTTTCTCTTCATGTTGCCTGAATGGGGTTTTTTCTCCTCCACTCCTCCTGTTGCCACTCCCAGCCTGCATTCCCTGCTCTCAGGTTCTCCCAGTCTCCCCTGGTAAGGTCAGTGTCTTATGCTTTTCCTGCATAATGCAGATCAACAATACATATTAAAATGTGGAAGCAATTAGCAGCACAGCTTCACACATTGCTTTCACACCACTCCTGTTTTTGTGATAACTTATGAATACTTGGGGTCCAACCTTTTCTCAGGCTGAACTCTCACTGAATTACACATGAAGAGAGGCTCTCAGAAGAAGCCCTTCAATTTATTTTTAAATAATGAGCCTTTAAAGCACTCCGCAAATCCCACTTCAGCTGCATATTCTCCTACCTTGTTCACCTAAAGGCAGTTTAAAAATCAAAACAAAACACATTGATGGACCAAAATATGGACATTGGAAAGTAAAAACAGCTCCACAAAAGAGCCTTTGTCCAGAGGCAGGAGAGATTGAGATTTCATTACTGCACTCCAAAATGTCCTTCTGAAAAGAGTAACATGGACAAATCCTCAGCCAACAGAAAATATAATGCAAGAGTGTCATAAAAGCAGAGACAGTGAGTTCATTTCAGATTTAATCCCTGTTCAATACATTAATTTCAAGTGTTCCACTGGCCTGGCCCAGCACCACCAGCGGAATAGAGTCACAGAGAGCCAAAGTAGGTCAGCAGAACACCCACGGGGCCAGAAGGAACCACAGGACACTCCCACTCCTGCCCCTGCAACAAAGATCAGCAGCTGGATCTTCGTTTGGGAGCAGGGGAAGGAATGAGGAGCAAGTCTTGAAGAAAGAATTTTCCCCTTAGGAGCCCAAATTGGTTCAAATTTTATAATTTCAGAGGCCACACCTCAAAATTGCACCTTTCCCAACAGAACTGACTACAAAAGGCAGATACTCAGGATCTGGACTATCTGTCCCTTGTGCAATCCCAAGGAAAGATCCAAGTGATCTCCCACCCTCAGAGGGGAACATCAAAGCAAAGCCTGAGAGGGTAACTCAGATTGATGACAAACCAGATCTGGGGCCTCCTGTGAGATAAGGTCAAAAGCACTTCAATCCATATTGACCAAAATTAATAAGAAAACTTAAATATCAAAAGGTCCTTCACCCTCCCAGTCATTCTCCAAGGTGGGACCAAAAGGTCACAGCATTCCATGTTTGTTCTGACCTGTGCAGAGCTCCCTGCACTGTGTGAAAAGAGGCCACTGGCTACAGCTCCTTTCCAATTTAGTGCAATTGATCTCTGCTTTCAGAGGGCTGAGCTCTGTCCATAAATCCTGGAGTGAACTCTCAGAAAGGATCACAACGGCCTCACTATCTTGGAAAACGTTAAATGAATTTTCAAAGCCAAAAGGGACAGTCTGTGTTCCCAGAAGGGGAAATGCCTCCTGCTCCTAAAGCACTGCTGGCTTCAGGCTGAGACTTCCACAGAGACAGGAAAAAACCCCATTAAAAAAAATATTTGGTGACTAATTTGCAAAGTTTAGGTACAGCAAACTACACAGGAAGGACAAGACAGGAAACCAAAGACCTGATTTAGTGCTGCAGGGAGACAGCAGCTCAAACAAGTGCCCAACCCCAGTGCCAGAGTTATTTACTGGCACAGAACTGAAGTGTGAGCACTCAAAATGCAGAAAGATACAGGGGCACAGAGTTCATGTGCATTCACACAACAGAGCTGAGCTTGGAAATAGCACCAAAATTCATATTCTGTGAGGGAAAAGCAAGCTGATGAATCACCCAGACTACTCAGGAGGTGGCTGGAGGCCAACAGATCAAAACATGAACAGATTAGATGGAAAGGTGTGAGCTCAGCAGCCCTTAGGACTTAAAAAACCTGAGAGCAACATGCCCAGACAATAAATGAACAGGGGCACCACAAAGCTTTGCACTTCATATCCACCTCTCATCTTGCTTTTTAACTGCTGCTGCTCCCAAACAGGAGAGATCCTACAGAAATAAGCTGCCAGTAAAACACAGGCTGGGAAAACTGGACTGGGACTGGATGGTCCAACCTGAGTCATGACACAAAGGGACTGGATTCCCCCTAATTCCACCCCCTGTCCAGAGACACCTCCCACTGTGCCGGGGATCCCAACCTGGCCTTGGACACTGCCAGGGCTCCAGGGGCAGCCACAGCTTCTCTGGGAAATCCAGCCCAGCCCCTCTCCAGCTCTCCTGGAGCCCCTTCAGGCTCTGCAAGGGGCTCTGAGCTCTCCCTGGAGCCTTCCCTTCTCCAGGGGAACATTCCCAGCTCTCATTCCCAGCCTGGCTCCAGAGCAGAGGGGCTCCTCTGGATTTGCTCCAACAAGCCTTGTCCTCCTTGTCTTGGGGGCCCAGAACTGGACACAGAACTCCAGGTGGGGATTTAGTGGGTAACAAAGTGTATTTAGTGTGCAATTAATGCCTAACAATGGCTATTCAGTGGGTAATTAGCAGGTAACAGTGGCTATTCAGTGGGTAATCAGTGGGTGACGGGTGGGGTTTTCAGCGGATGATTAGTGAGTGACAATGAGGAATTAGAGAATAACAGTGGATATTCAATGGGTAATTAGAGGGTAACAGTGGGCAATTAGTGGGTAACAGCAGGTTTTCAGTGAGTGATTAGTGGGTGTCTGAGTAATTAGTAGGTGATTAGTAGGTAACAGTAGGTATTAAGTGGATAACAGCATATTCAGTGGGTAATTAGAGGCTAATAGTGGCTAATTAATGGGTAACAGTGGGTATTGAGTAGGTAATTAGCAGGTAACAGTGGATATTGAGTGGGTAACAGTGGGTATTCAGTTAGTAATTAGTGGGTAGTGAGGCAATTAGCAGGTAATTAGCAGGTAACTGTGTAATTAGAAGGTAACACTGTGTAACTAGCAGGTAACAGTGGGTAATTAGCAGGTAACTGTGTAACTAGTAGGTAACAGTGGGTGATTAGCAGCTGACTGTATAACTAGTAGGTAACAGTGGTTAATTAGCAGGTAACTGTGTAACTAGCAGGTAACAGTGGGTGATTAGCAGGTGACACTGGGTAAACCAGCAGGTAACTGTGGGTAATTAGCAGGTAACAGTGGGTGATTAGCAGGTAACAATGGGTAAAACAGCAGGTAACTGTGGGTAATTAGCAGGTAACTATGGGTGATTAGCAGGTGACAGTGGGGCAGAAGCCAGAGGCTCCAAGGGGAGGTCACGGCGCTGCCCTCGCAGGCAGCCCCGGCGCTCCGGGGGCACGGAATTCCCTGTGGGATGGGCCCGTGGGGGCTGTACCTGCTTGATCTTGTTGCGGGAGCTGGTGATGCGCTCGGTGATGCTCTGGTAGGTGCGGATGGCCGTGGTGAGCTCCGTGTAGTGCTGCACGATCAGCTCGTCCAGCGCCCGGTCGCACTTCTCATACGCCTCCTCCAGCCGTCCCTTCTCCGTCTCCCGGTCCTCCACGTCATCGCTGCTGGACAGAGTCCTGAGGGCACAGAAGGGCACAGGGACCACATGGGTGGCCACTATAATAACCCCATGGTTGGGCACAGTAAACCCACGTTTGGCCACTATAACCCCATGTTTGGTCACAGTAATCTCATGTTCATTCACAGTAATCCCACGTTTGGTCACAGTGACCCCATGACTGATCACAGTAACCCCACGTTTGGTCACAGTGACCCCATGTTTGGTCACTATAACTCCATGGCTGGGCACAGTGACCCCACGTTTGATCATTATAACCTCGTTTTTGGTCACAGTAACCCCATTTTTTGTCACTATAACCCCACACTTGGTCACTGTAACCCCATTTTTGGTCACTGTAACCCCATGGTCGATCACAGTAACCCCACATTTGGTCACTGTAACTCCACGTTTGGTCACTGTAACCCCGTGGTCAATCACAGTAACCCCACGTTTGGTCTCTGTAACCCCATGTCTGGTCACTGTAACTCCACGTTTGGTCACAGTAATCCCATTTTTGGTCATTATAACCCCACATTTGGTCACTAAAACATCATGTTTGGTCACAGTGACCCCATGTTTGATCACTACAACCCTATGGCTGGGCACAGTGACCCCATGATTGATCACAGTAACCCCACGTTTGGTCACTATAACCCCACTGTTTGGTCACAGTAACCCCATGTTTGGCCAATGGCATCCTGGCCTGGATCAGAACAGTGTGGCAGCAGGAGCAGGGAAGTGATCCTTCCCCTGCACTCAGCACTGGTGCAGCCACACCTCAAGTGCTGTGCTCAGTTCTGGGCCTCTCAGTTTAAGACAGACACCAAGGTCACAGAATTAACAAGGTTGGAAAAGACCACTGATATCATGGAGTCCAGCCCATTACCCAACACCAACCCACCATCTAAACCATGGCACTAAGTACCTCAAATGCTGGAACGTGTCCAGAGAAGGGAAATGAGGCTGGTGAAGGGACTGGAACATGAGCCCTGTGAGGAGCAGCTGAGGGAGCTGGGGTTGATCAGCCTGGAGGAGAGGAGGCTCAGGGCAGATCCTGTCCCCCTGTAAACCCCCTGAGGGGAGGGTGTAGCCAGGGGAGGTTTAGGGTCGGTGTCAGGAAAAGGTTTTCCACTCAAAGAGTGGTTTCCCCCTGGAATGGGCTGCCCTGGGAATGGTGGAGGCACCGTCCCCAGAGGGGTTTAAGGGAAGGCTGGAGGAGGCACTTGGTGAGATGGGGGGTGGGGGGGGGTTATGGGTTGGACTCCACCATCTCCAAGGTTTTCCAATCTTGTTAATCCTGTGACACTGTAATTATTTGAGGATGTTTAGGCCCGACTCGGGTTTAGGGGAGAGCAACAAAAAGAAAATAAAATCCACAAACATTGTGGGTTATTACTCTGCTGGTTTTCAGATTCATCAGAGCTTTTTTACTGGGGAGGGAAAAGTCACCTGTGTTATCTATTGTCAGAGCTATTAATATGGGCACAGTGTAACATGTGAAATATCTCTTGATTTATTATTTACAAAGAGCTGGAAGGAAGAAGGTCTAACTTGGGATTTGGGAATCAGAGCAACTGGTTGGTTGGAGTGTTGCAGTCACTCCAATTTACCTGCCCAAGGGACATGGAGAAATCCATCCCAAGCCTATCCCTGCCTTCCAAGAGCCAAATCTGTTTTCCTACATCCACCAAAGAAGGGTCATGGGCCCTTATTTTCCCCCTTCAATGATTTTAACATTTGAGTAAAATTATCTGGTAAGACTTGTTATTTTTTATTGAAATCAATTGACTTTTGAGATTCCAATAAAAAAACCAAACTTGCCAAACTGACCACAAGTCAAAAACTTCTTGATGTCACACCCAATTTCTACCAAAAATCAAGGCAATCTTTTTCCCTCTTCACCCCATTCACCCCCTTCAAGGGGTTTATTTCCAGTCATACTGGGAGCCTGGATGAACTGAATTTCCTGGGGTACAGGAGCCCTTCCTTTCTCTTGCTCTGCATTAAAAAAAAAAAAAAGCCAAGCAAGGAATACTTAATATTCCTGAGATTATCCACGTTCCTGCCAACACTGCAGAAAAGGAAGCCAAGGGCATCTTTGCTTCTTTTAGTCCCATTAAAATGTGTAGCAAGGAAGAAGAAAAGTCAACACACTGTTTGCCAAACAGAAAGGATCAAAATTGTCTGGGAGAGGAACTTTGCAGGAAGAACTTGGAAGGGGCAGAGCTAGGAAACAATGCTAAATATATAAAATATAAATACAGCTTTTTTAGAACTCACTGAAAAATACTCAAACCCTTGGACAAACAGAAGGAAAATCAGTTCAGATCCCGAGTGTGGACTCAGGGGGGGATTTCCAGGAGAGCTCCCTGCTCATTCCACTTGTTTTTTTTAATTACCATCTTTGCAAATGAGACTCCTCCTCCTCTGGAAGATGCCTGGAATTGGAAGTTGGCAGCTGGGAGGCTGCAGATGCTTTGTCTCATTAGCAAGAGCTCCACAGGATTAGGATAATTCCAACTGCCTGAGAGACGTTTTGACGCTCGGGTGAAACAGAAACTCGTGGAGCCAAATCTCACGGATTTGTGATTTCACAGTGGTCAAAACACAGATTACACCAGTGCAAAATGCTGCCATCCAATGGAGTCACTTCCCACAGGTGGAAGAACAGGAGAAAGGAGAAGATGATCAGACCCAGCGCCGAAATGGTTTGATCTGGGGATGTTCAGCCCATTTCACACAAGGGAAAAAAAATGAACTCGGTTATTTCCCTGAGGTTGGTGAATAAAAAAGGCCATAAAAAGTCCACTGGAAGTGTTTATTCCAGGACAATTTGATCTGTAGATCACGGGCATTTTCCAGGTCTGATTTCCAGCATCCAACGCAGGGGGCAGAGGGTGGAAAGACTTCTCCAGGAGTCCTGGAGCTCTGACACTGCAAACTCCCAAAGCCTTCAGCTGCTCCCCACAACATTCACATCACACACAGGAATAGCTCATTCCCAAAGGAAAACACCCAAGAAAATGGATTGCCATGGCTCAGCTTCACCTCTTCTGCAAGAGGCTGCACCTTCCCAGAAAACTGAAGGAACCCCAGGCTCCTGAAGGACCAAACTGGCACAACCAGGACCCAAAAGGAACTTTGGATTGACCCTCATCGTTAAAGCAGCTGGAAAGGCCAAAAGGGTAATAATTCCCTCCTTAGTGAAGGGGCCAGGCTGGGAGAGCTGGGAATGTTCCCCTGGAGAAAGGAAGGCTCCAGGGAGAGCTCAGAGCCCCTGGCAGAGCCTGAAGGGGCTCCAGGAGAGCTGGAGAGGGACTGGGGCCAAGGGCTGGAGGGACAGGCCCCAGGGAATGGCTTCCCACTGGGACAGAGGGGAGATTGGGCAGGAATTGCTGGCTGGGAGGGTGGGGAGGGGCTGGGCTGGATTTCCCAGAGAAGCTGTGGCTGCCCCTGGAGCCCTGGCAGTGTCCAAGGCCAGGCTGGGATCCCTGGGACAGTGGGAGGGGTTGGGGTTGGAACTGGGTGAGATTTGAGGTCCCTTCCAACCCAAGCCATTCAGCGATTCCCTGAGGAATTCCCATCTCACAACGTCTCCTTTTTATTATGCACAAAGTTGTGGGATGTTGTTACTGCAATAAAGACACTCAGAGCTTCAAAAATAAAAGGTAAGTGGGGATAAAAGACATTTTTCTCTATGAACCAATGGAATTCAACAGGTCCCAACAAATTCAACACCAGCAGACTCCACACACTATGGAACAAGTTACTGCCCTTTGACAAATCCCTGGTTTTCATGGATCCATCCACAGTCACCCAGGCTGAAAAACTACCACTTAAACTGCACATTAACTCCTCCAGTGTGATGCATTAATTTGGGGAGGAAAGGAAGGAAAAGGAAACTCTCCAGCATTCAAACAATACAAGAGAAAAACAGGGAGATGATGGAAAAGGACAGAAAGGGAGCCCTGGTTTCTTCACAAGCTCATAAATTCCTTTTATTGCTGAGAGCTGAAAGAACATGATGTTTACTGAGCTATTCAACAGCATAAGAAAACAAACACCATTGTCCAACTCCTGGAGTGGCACAACAGGAAAACAGAGGCTGCAAAGCTGTGAAATCACTGCCCTCCCTTCACAAAAATGCTGGTTTTGTGCTGCAAATTTGAAATCCTAAATCCCAGCACTTTATTCTGGGTAACACTTGTGCTCTCATAAAAAGGCACAGCTTCTCCTCACCCACAAAACCAGGCTTTGTTCAGTCTCCAGACCAAGTTTAGCACCAACTGGGACCTTAAAGCCCATCCAGTTCCAACCCCAACCCCTCCCACTGTCCCAGGGATCCCAACCTGCCCTTGGACACTGCCAGGGCTCCAGGGGCAGCCATAGCTTCTCTGGGAAATCCAGACCAGCCCCTCCCCACCCTCCCAGGGAAGAAATCCCCTGTCACTTCAAACCCTTCCCTAAATGGGTGTTTTTTCCCCACCAAATCCCACGTTTTTGCTGCCCCACTCACCCCCATATTTTGCCCTGTGGCAAAAAGAATTCCACAAATCTTTAAATTGCCATTACAGGCACCAACCTCCAAATAACACCTTCAGGAGGACTCAGGATTGGAGATTCAACAGCAACTTGTGTTTCCAAGTCTCCCATTTCTCCCCACACTTTGTGTCACCAAGGGCTTCCCTGTTTCCCACTGCAGCTGAAGGATTTCCTTTGCCAGCCCACTGTCAGCTTCTTACCTGCCCCAGAAACTGCCAAGAAAATTGGATTAAGTGCCAATTTGAAGAGAAAGCTGTTAACATTAATGACTAATAAATGTTTCATTTGGGTAAATTTGCTTTTTGGGATGCCTCCAGCCAAACTCCTGCCTATTCTCCCTGCCCTAAGGCCAGCCCTGTTAATTGTGATTATTGCAAAGCTCTGCCTGGCAAACCCAGCCTTAATTAGCAATTGCTTGACTAGAAAATTTTTTTCCCAGGAAGAACATTTAACAACATGTGGGCATTATTTTTTACAACTGAACAGCTCTCGTGGGCAAAAGGTGAGTAGAAGTTTAAAGAAATTAATGGTGAGTTTGCACCAGGTAATTCTTGCAGGGAAAGGGTGTTGAAGTCCCTCAGGGACAGGGGGAAACACCTCCAAAACCAAGGCAAGATGATCCAATTTAAAAAAAAATGGACATTTTGGTGCAGTGCAGTTGAACTGAATCACTGGGGGGGATGAAATTTGGGTAGAAAGCCACAGCAAACCTGCTCTGCACCAGTTAAGGCTCCCAGTCCCTCCCTTCCAACCACCCAGTTTGTGGGTTCAGCTCCTCCAAACACAAAGTGTGACAAATTTGGGGACCTGATGCACTGACCTGTTCCTTCAAACCCACCAGAAACATCTTCCACAGAAGCAAAACTGGGCAAACCCCAAAGTTTGAGGGATGTATTATGAGAGGAATGAAGAAATGGGGTGAACCCCAAAGTCTGAGGGATATATTATGACATAAATGAAGAAATTGGGTGAGGTTTTCAATGTTCCTTCAGGAAGGAGAATTAAGGTTGGTTTTAGCCTGGTTTGGTCTAGTTGTTCTCCATTTCACACCACCCTAAAAACCCAACCCAAAATCCAAGACCCTGGAAGGTCCAGGAGAATCAAAAGCCTGGTTTTGGCAGAAACACCAAAGGGTTTGTGGAGTTCAGTGAGGAAAGCACTTGCTGGAAGCAACAAACAGATTTAAGCAGAGCTTTGAGGGTGTGTGGAAAGCTGAGACTCCTCCCTGCAGGAAACAACTGCCAAAGAGACTCTGAAAAGGAAGGGGAAAAAAAAGCAGAGCAAAAGGAAAACCCACTGGAATCCAGTTCCTCCTGCCCAGGCCCCTCCCACCAGACACAGGATTGGCTTTGGGTTGGAACCTGCAAGAAATAACGTAGAGAAAATGCACTAATTTGTTGTTATTTCCCCCAAAAAAGCTGAGGAGAACATCACACAGTGGGTTTGGTGCTGGGAATTCAAGGGCTGAGCCTTGGGAAATGTCAGTGACACCCAAGATCAAACACATTTTAAAGGTGTTTAAAGGCACTTTATCAGTGTGGGACATCAGTGTGGGTACCACTATCTGACACCAGTATGGGATTCCACTATGGGACACCAGCATGGGACAGCAGTATTTGAGCCCCTGAGTTAATGAGAACAAACCCCTTCAGGGGGGCCCAATAAAACCTGGCCCTTGCTGAAATTCAGGGATTTTGGTTGGATTTTTCTCCTCCTAAGCTTTAATTTTTATGGGTGTGAAACCAAATCCTATCTGGACAAAATCTGTCCAGAAACAGAAAATATCTCGAGTTGGGAGGGACCCACGGGGATCATTCCGAGCCCAACACCATGAAAATGCTTTGGAAAACTCCCTGGGACAAGAACAACTCCATGGATTTCCAGGGGTTCATCAAATGAAACGGTCTTCTTTGGATTTTCTAATATTTTTTTTTGCCTGGGGAGGTTTTTCCTCCTTTTTCTTTTTTCCTGGGGAGGTTTTTCCTTCTTTTTTTCCTGGAGAGTTTTTTCTTTTTTCCTGGAGATTTTTTCCCTGGAGATTTCCAAGTGTTTCAGGAGCCACTGCCCACCCTGCAGGACAAGCCCATCCCTGCCTTCCCATTTATGAACAAAACCAGCTCTTCCCACTTCCCACTTTTCCAGGGGGGGCTCAGCTCCTGCCTAAAGCTAAAAAAAGGAGCTGAAAACTCAAATCTCTTGAGCAGAAAAGGGACACACAGGGGTCAGTTGAATATTCTGACCTTTTATTCCAGGGCCTGGAGAGGATTCCAAGGGGGTTGATGGTTTCCTGCCCCCCCTCTGAATCCTCAGGGAATTCCTGAGCCACCACCAGCAAGAAAAGGGGGTTGAAGAGACCATCAGAGAGGAGAAAAACTGGGGTTTGTTCCCATTTCCCAACTGGAACAAGGAGGGGAAACAACCCTTCCCAACCTGGGAGCTCTTGTTGCTCCAGACACAGTAAAAGAATCCACTCAGCAAAATGAAAAAATGGCCCAAAGCATTAAAACAAAACTCAAATTCCACTGGTGAAATATAAAATACATCCAGGGGTTTTTGCCTCGTGTCTCTGATGCTTTTCCTTGCACAAAGATTTCACTGAGCAATTCCAGAGTCACTGCTCCAGTTTGTTTTCTCCCAATTAAAGGCCAGTTTTAACAAAGAGCAACCTTTAATTGTGGAGAAAAAAATAAGAGGCAGACACATTCACCAATTAAAAATGTGACAAGATGTCTCACCAAAAAATTAAATAAAATAGCATTTGCTGAAGGCCAGGCTGTTGCAGAGCACAAAAAGCAGCTCCACCAAAAGAAAAGGTTAAGAAAAATCAATGTACAAACACGTGTTTGCCATAAAATACAGTAAAATATTATAATAAATCCCTCATATCCCACTCTGGAATCCCAATCCCAGGAGCAAAAAAGGAGCAAATGGAAAAATCCTCTCAGGGAAAAGCAGCAAAGGGGGGGATTTAATAAATATGAACATTGCCAGAGATGGAGGATTGTGGATCCTGCTCCCCCTTCAGGGTTCCACCTCCTCATTCTGCTCCTGCCTCTTCCCAGAGGGAGCTTTGAAATGGTATCAATTTAAATTCCATAAATTTACAAAAAGTTCAGATTTGTTCAGACAAAAGTACAAGAACAAGACCTTAAAATACTCTTGGAAATCACAGGAAATATGGGGAAAAAAACAAGGAAATGCTGCAGCACCCAATGAATGTGTTTGGAAACAGCTGTTTTTTGTCAGAGCCAACTTCTCCCTCAAGATTTCAAAAGCCAGTTTTCAGAGTCCTGAGAAAAAAACCTCAATTTTACCCCAAACATTCTCAATCCCAGCAGTTTTTTAAACCACAACACACCCCAAATATAAAGTCACTGCTGCAGCAACTTCTCCCAGGCCTGTAGCCTCTCTCCAGGATCCAAAGCCTGGAAGCTCCTGACAATTTCCAGTCTCCCCCTGATGTGATTCCTGCCCCTGTGGGAGGACATTGCAAAGCTCCATGTGGGCACCCAGCTCCAAACCCCAGGGTTTGGGGAGCACAGCAAAGATTCCCAAGCAGCTGAAGAAGCCACAGAAGGGGAATCAGGGAATTCAGATCTCAGTGTGTCCCAAATCCCCCCCAAGCAGGGGAGAGCTTGGGAATCAGAGCAGATAAAAACGAACAGTCCAACCATGACCAGACACAGCTCCTTCTTTTCACTCCCCACGCTCCTGGAAGCAGAGCAGCACTTTTCCCACTCCTGCATCCTCACAGGGGATGGAGTTGGCACACTCAGGAATTCCTGCTCCTCCAGCTTTGCCAACCAGGCCTGTTGTGCTCAGGGCTGCTGGTTGGGTGGGTGGGGGCACTGATGGACCCCCCCAGGAAGAACCAGATGGTGCCTTGACCCTCAAGGGTGGCACTGAGCTGGCACCAACTGCAGGGCTTATTCAGAGGACACAAGAGCTTGGAAAAATCCTCTGGGATCATGGAATTCACCCTATGTCCCAGCCCAGAGCCCTGAGTGCCACATCCAGTCCTTCCCTGGGCACCCCCAGGGCTGGGCACTGCCCCCCTCCCTGGGCAGCCCCTGCCAAGGCCTGACCCCCCTGGCCAGGCCCCAATTCCTCCTCCTGTGCCCCCTGCCCCTGCCCTGGCCCAGCCTGAGGCCGTTCCCTCTCCTCCTGGCCCTTGTTCCCTGGGAGCAGAGCCCGACCCCCCCCGGCTCCCCCCTCCTGGCAGGGATTGCAGAGAATTCCAGGGGCCCCCTGAGCCTCCTTTGCTCCAGGATGAGCCCCCCCAGCTCCCTCAGCCCCTGCCCTGGACAACCTCCAGCTCCAGGATGTCCTTCCTGAGCTGAGGAACCCAGAGCTGATCCCGGGATTCCCGGTGGGACAATCCCTGCCCTGGCCCTGTGCCCACACTGGGCTGGCACAGCCCAGGGCCCGGTGGCCTCTTGCCCCCCTGGGCCCCCCTGGGCTCATGCCCAGCACCCCCAGGGCCTTTCCCAGCCCTGCAGCCCCTCTGCCCCAGCCTGGAGCTGCAGGGGCTTGTTGGGATCCAGGGGCAGGACCCGGCCCTGCTGAACCCCAAACCCACTGGTCCTCAGAGGGCCCAGCCCCCTGTGCCCGCAGTGCCACCCAAAGCAGCGGGAACACGCGGAGGGATATCGGGACACCCCTCAGGGACCCGGAGCCCCAAGGAAGGATCTGGTGCCCAGGAGGCCCGGAAGGAACGGGCCTTCCCCGCACAGCAGGGCTGTCCCCCGGTCCCGTGCCCGCCCGGGGGGCCGTGAGGGGGCGCCGGGCCCGCCCGTACCTGATGACGGAGATGAGCAGCCCCGAGGGGTCCTTGCTCCGGCCCACGGGGCCGCGGTACCGCCCCGCCGCCTCGCCCGCCGCCATCTTGCGCCCCCTCCTCCACGGCGCACACACAGGCCCGACCAATCAGAGCACAGAACGACGAGCTCCCCTCCAATAGGAGGCGAGGAAGGCGGGGCGGCGCCGCGGAGCCTTCTGGGAGTTGTAGTTGTTTGGAATGTGGGACTGGCCTCAGGCGCTCTCGGCAGGTGTTAAAAATCTGGGAAACGTTAAAAATTTAGGGATCAGACAAGATCCACCGGCGGAGACACCTGTGCCCAAGGGTCGCCTCTCACTCCGGAGGCGGCAGGAATTGGGGTTGGGGTGTGAGGGACCAAAGTGCCTCACGGAGCCCTCACGGAGTGGGGCTGGCTGAACAGCGAAGGATTTAAACATTTATGGGGTTTAAAGTTTACTATAGGGTTTAGAGTGAATAAACTGCATTAAGGAGTTAGATTAGCGTTTTCTATGAAGCAGTAATGCTAAATACGAGCAGTGTGCCCAAGCCTGAGCAGAATCTGGTCACCAATGCATGGCTGAAGTGTTGTTTAATTTAATATCTGTAAACTACCAAGTTTTCCCCAGTTTGCACTGGGAGAACGGGGATGTGGTTCAAGCTGTGGTCTCTGAAAGCAGACCTGGGTGTTTGGCATTGGAATTGTGGGTTTTGTGAAATCCAGTGGGTGCTGTTGATAAGAGTTTTGCTAATAAGCAGAATTCACATTATAGTGTTCAGATCTATTGGTAGTGTAATTTGGAATAAGGTTTTATCTCAATGAATGGTGAGCTTTAATGAGCCCCTCCTGCTAAATGCCATGGTTTAAACCCCAGGATCCATGTGTTCCTTCAAAATTTCAGGGAATCAGACGCCTCCCTGCAGGAGAGACCTCAGGAATTCCCTGGGTGAGCCAGAAAAAGATAAGAAATACACCAAAAAACAACCAAAAGATAACACCACCTTCAGAGCCAATCAAGAAGAGCTCAAGCCAGTTTTTTCAGGAGAATTGAAAAGTTTAAAGGAGCTTCACAACCCCCAAAAAAGCAATAAAAGACCCTCACCCCAAATTCCAGAGGGGAGGGGAAAGGGGATGTACCCATGGAAACAATTTCCCTCCTACCCAAGAAGAACTGTGATAATCCCTCCTGCTTTTGTGACAATTTTGTTATAAAATCCCAACCTGTGTAAAGACCCTTTGTGCCTCTGCCTTGGGAGATCACTGAGTCAGTGCCCAGCACGGGTTGCCTTTGGTTTATAATAAATTGCATTAACAATTACAATATTTGTGGGCTCCTTTCTCACAGTTTGGGGCAGCTGGGGGTGAGGGAGCAGGGTCAGTTCATGTGGCTCATCTCCAACATCCAGTTATCCCTGTGTGGGTCCCTTCCAACTGGGGATATTCCGTGATCCCAGGGAAAAGGGAAGGGCTACGACACTCTTGTCGTGCTTAGGAAAAACCAAAGGTTGTTTTTCACCAGCTCTCAAACCACTTCCCAACAGCTGCCTCACTTTCCTGAGGGATAACAACCCCTCTCCAGCCAAATCCTCTGAGAGTTTGTGCTAAAAACACCCCTCAAGACCCGGGATTCCTTGGCCAAGGCAGGAATTCCTTGGTCAGGGCAGGAACACTCATCTTTTGCATCGCTTGTAACTCTTGGGTGTTTTCTAAACCAGGTTCTTGTCAAAGCCACTGCTCCTGGCAGCTCTTCTGGAGGTGTTTCTTCAGCCCAAAGCTGCACATGAATGATTTAATTGCATGGAAATTGCTGAAATCTGCAGGTGAGTCGAGAGGATCCCTTTCTCTGAGGTGTATTGGAAGCAGAGTATTCCTCGTGCTCGTTTACAAGGGGAATATTTCCACAATAGCTGTTGTGGAAGAGCCCCTTCTTATAACCAACCCCTCTCTGGTCATTGGCAGAATGAGGGCACTTTCATTCTGAAATGAAAACTACTTAATTCCTGAATAACCGATGTGCTTTCAGAGCAGGATAATTCCTCCAAAGTGAGTTTTACAGGGTGTTCCCGTGTGGCTGCTCTGCTCCATTTCCCCTGTTCAGAGGGGCTCTCAGCTCTACGATTTGCTCTCCTGCTACTCCAAAAAAAAGCTCCTTTGGGTTGATTTTCTGAGCAGGTTTCCCAGTGCCTTTGCCTGAGGAGGGTGATTTGAATGGCACGAGGTTTGTGCACTGGCTGGAGGGAGGGTATTTTTTCCCCTCAAACTGCAGACTTGCCAATATTGTTTTTTTGTTAATTGGCAACTCCTATTGACTGCTCTGTACTGGGGATTGGAGTGGGGATGAAATCGATGTGTCCCACCTTTTCATTCCTGACAGCTGCAATAATCACCTCATTTAGGAGAAACTTCATCAGGACGAACAACAGCAGCTCTGGCCCAGAAGTGTAACCTTGCTGACTTTCAGTGCTTGGGCTCTAATTTCCAAACCACTGCCTGGTTTCATTGACAAGCCCTTTCCCTTCTCTCCCAACCCAAGCAGAGCAACAGGTGGGAATTCATGCTTTCCTTAAACAAAAGGGAAAAAATCCAATGTATTCTGGGCTGATGCAGCACATGAATGCTGGGATCTTTCTTGATTAATAATATATGATACAAAGGAGGCTGAAGGGTTATGAGAACATCATTTTCTCCTTATTCAGCCTGCAAGAAAGGATCTTGACCTGAAAACCGATGGACTGAGAAACAAGGGGCAGAAATGTATTTTTCTTTTTCACATTTCTCTCCTACAGTGTTTTTGGCACTCTGAGGTGTCTCCAGTAAAATGGGGGATTCCTTTCCTGAGGTGGTTTTACCTGCAACCCCTTCCCACAATTTATCCCCTGGTATTTTGGGGGGAATTCCTAAATCCACCAGATTTACCAGTGCTCAGGGCTGCTGCACACACAGCTCCCTCAACTACAGGTTTAACATTTGACAAAAAAATACCACAAGTACTTCGTTATTTCATTTGGAACATTAGCAGAAATGTCAGGGAAAAGGGTTCAGCTCACACCAATCTCTTCCAGGTGTAATTGCCTGCTCTGTAATGTGTTTAGATTGGTTATAATGAAATTACCTTTGACTTCCATCAGTGTAAATGGGAGCAGAGTGAAGGCCAGAGTCTCCAGCTAACACTGCAGCAGCAATTCTGGATAAAAAGAGCCTCATGCTGCCAGTTCAAGAAAATATATTCCCTTGCTTACAGAGCTTGTCATCCCCCCAGCAGCTGCACTAAACTGGAATTGGTCTGTGGGCAAAGAATCAGGTCCCAACCACCTCCTCCTTGCATCAGACTTAATTCTGCTTTTCTTAGGAAGCCTCACAAATAAAACTCTGCTTAAACACCAGGATCTGGCTCCATGGAAAGTCACTCACCTGGGTGACCTTATTCCTATTTACCATTCCATAAGTGTGAGCTAAAGCTGGTTTAAGTGGTTTTTATGGATTTCCTGCAGGACAACAATGAGGATCTTTTCCCAGCTGCCATCAATTCTTTGTGTCTCTGTGAGTAAGAAATAAAAAAACTCCTGGGGCAGGAGAAGGAGTTGCCTGGCTCAGTGCTGGGAATCGAGGCACAGATAGGATTCAAATGCCTTCTGATTGTTTTTTGCCTCCTGACATTTCCCACGTTGTGCTGCTGCAGGAAAAATAATAACTAAGATGGAGTTAAGTGGAAAAGTGCTGCTGCTTTTCCAATGTCAAAGCCACAGAATCCGTGGCAATGGAATCCCTGAAGGGAATCAGAGCACAAGTGTGAGGGGTTTCTCTTCCAAGGCAGTGAAAGAGGATGAGCTGTTCTCCTTCTGTAAACCATTAAAAAAATCAGGTTATTTGGTTTGTTTCCCCCCTTTTATTTTCCTTATCCTCACTCAGGAAATGTTGGTTTTACAGCTATGCCATCCCTGCCAAAGCAGGGAGATGAGACTGACCCAGACAGTTCTTTGGTGACCTGGTTCACATCTGGATTTGGCACTGCTGGGAACAGTTGGACTTGATCTCAGAGGGCTTTTCCAACCTCAGTGGTTCTGTGATTCTATTCATGCCAGGAAAAGGGATGGAAAACCTGTAATTGAGAAAAACCAACACTCTCATTCCGACTCTCCCATATTTAGTGATTTTTTTTCCCCAGCTCTTCTGTAGAGTTCTTAAATCCCATCTTGTTTTAACCCTATTTATTATTTATCTTATTTCAACCCTATCCTTATTTTAAGCCAGACCCACTAAATATTAAGACTTTTGGATTTGTTGAGCATCAGCTCTTGCCTCAGGTGATATCCAAGCCTTTAAGTTCTTACAGTTTGGAGGAAAAGAGGTGGTGGGTTAGAAAAGAAAGTTCCAGGAATCCTGCTGGCACTGAGAGGGAGTTGGAGCCACTTGACTCATCTGTTCCAGCAAATTCCTCTGGGAGGGAGATTTATGGGATGCCTGAACCCCAGGAAAAAACCCTGGAATCAGAGCTCCACCTAGTTAAACCCCAGGCAGCTGAGCATGACATATGTTGGAGACAAGACTTCATAAATTCCAGTGCTCACAGGAATATTTCATCCCACTGAATTCAGCTTTGGGTGTTTGTTGGTTTGTGTAACCAGGAGCTCCAGGCAAGAGAAACAACGAGAGCTTGGACTGAAATGAGGAAAACTCCCCGTGCCAGCAACGTGCTCTTGTATTTCCAAGGGAAGAATCCTTCTGAAGGGAGACATCAGCCACACAATTTTAATTTCAAGGTGTCCCTTGCAGCAAATGGGGTGAAAGATTCAGCAGCTGAACAGTCCTTTTGGCCTCAAATTGTATTTCTTTTGAGGTGATGGAAGAGCAGGAGAAAATGACAGTTGTTGTGATTCTGTAGAGCTTTTGACAAAGTAAATCTTTCACTGGCAAACACCAAAAACTCCATTTTACAGGGAAAACCCGTGGCCCAGGGCTGCTGAAATCAAGCAAACCTCACTTATGTTGCAATCCCAAAGTTTTGCTGCCAAGAAGAGAAGTTGGAAAACTCTCAAATCTCTGGAAATCCATGTCAAACAGTCCCAAACTTCCACCTGGAAACCCTTCAGCACTGATGACAATTCCCAAATCTTGGGTGTTGCGAGGAGTTTGTGGGCAGAGTGAGGATGCTCAGACAGCTCCAGGCACTGCAGCTTTGGAAGCCCCAGATCTGCAGGAACACACTTCAATCACCTTTATTGCACGGCACCCAATAAAGCTGAAGACAGATGTCTTTAATTTTATTTCTTTTTATAATTCTTTTTTCTGTTATTGTCAGCAAGAAGGACCAAATCAGCAGGACAGATGAGCTCCACAATTCCATCATCACCCCTGTGGGGTTGGAGAAGCCTCAGGATGGGAGATTTGGTGCTGTTTCATCGCTGAGCTTTCAGTCAGCAAAAGATGTGACAGTGCATTAAGAGATGTCAGTGGCACAGAACCTGTTCATCACAATAACCTGAAAATGTGGGGTCCAGGTGGGTCAAGATTTGCTGGGAATTGCAGGAATTGAAGCTGTCAGTGCACCTGAGAAGTTCCTGGAGGTGGTGGTTTATCCAAATGATAAAGCAGAGGTCTTGTGATTCCCATTTAAAGTCTGGTCAGGTAATAATACTAAATGCTCAGCAAAAAAAAAAAAAAAAAAAGAAAGAAGAAGACTCTCCTGTACATCTATAAAATGAAATGTAATGTGAGAAAATCTCTATTTAAAGATGGCATTGGTGTGGCTGCTGTTGCTTTTTAACAATTCCCCTTCAGGAAAGGCAAATCCTACAATGCAATATCATTTTATTCCCCATGTTCATGATGGGTTTGGGGAAGAAAACCATTCCAAGGATCTGGTGAAAAATGGGATCAGTACAACTTGTAGGTACCTCTCCCAAACTTTAAAGTATCTTCCCAGCAAGGGCTGGTTACACCCATCCAGGCACCGAAGAGCATTCAGCTGCTCCTTTTGCTGTCTCTCATCCCCCCTTCACTCCTCATTCTTCCCTAAATCCTTTCCTGATTCCCACTGTGTCCTCTCTTTCTTCATCTTTACATTTTCCACTAAACACCACTGATATTTTTGAAATGATAAGGACACAAATTTACAAACCCCTGCACTGCTGGGTTTTGTGTTAAATCCTTTTCCTTCTCAAACTCATTTATCTCATCTATTTAAATTATAAACTCCCCAGAGCAGAGGCCACATTTTAACTGTAGCTGAGTGGAGATTTATGTGGCATAATTAAACAGGACCATAAAATACACCTCAGTGAAGGCTGAAATGGAAGTTGTGGGACCTATAGTGGTTTCATTGCTCTAAAGCTGAACATGTGATGATTTTTGATGCAGTGAGTCCTGCAGAAACCCTCCAGTGAGAGAGACCTGCTGGTGGGCTGCTCACCCAGTCCCATCACACCCTGTCCCACCAGAAATTGTCCTTCCTCCTAAAATTGTGTCCCATGTCCTGCCTTAATTCGTCTTCCCCAGGCCTTCAGCCATTTCCTGGGCCTACAAGAGATCTGGAGGGGGACTTTGGATAAGGGTGTGTAGTGATAGAACGAGGGGGAATGGCTTTAAACTGCCAGAGGGCAGGGATAGATGGGATATTGGGAAGGAATTCCTGGCTGGGAGGGTGGGGAGGCTGCTCCATCCCTGGAAGTGTCCAAGGCCAGGTTGGAGCCACCTGGGACAGTGGGAGGTGTCCCTGCCCATGGCAGGGGTGGAACTGGATGAGCTTTAAGGTTCTTTCCAGCCCAAACCATTCCATGATTCTGTGATCTCATTCCACACCCTGCCATGGGCAGGGACACCTTCTACTATTCTGGGTTGCTCCAAGCCCCATCCAACCTGGCGTGGGACACTTCCAGAGATGGAAAGTCCACAACTTCTCTGGGCAACCTGTGCCAGGGCCTCCCCACCCTCCCAGCCAGCAATTCCTGCCCAATCTCCCCTCTGTCCCAGTGGGAAGCCATTCCCTGGGGCCTGTCCCTCCAGCCCTTGGCCCCAGTCCCTCTCCAGCTCTCCTGGAGCCCCTTCAGGCTCTGCAAGCGGCTCTGAGCTCTCCCTGGAGCCTTCCCTTCTCCAGGGGAACATTCCCAGCTCTCATTCTCAGCCTGGCTCCAGAGCAGAGGGGCTCCAGCCCTGGAAGCACCTCTGTGGCCTCCTCTGGATCTGCTCCAAGAGGTCCATGCGTTTCTTTTCTTAGGAGTACGGAATTTTGGTGCCAGACTTGTGTTTTCCTGAAATTCTCCTTATTGGTAGCAGGATTCCCCCCCGGGTCACTGTGGGACACCATTCCAGGGAGTAGATTGTCCCACCCCCCACAACCTGGCACATGGAATCGCACAAAGCCACAGACCATGGATTGGGGCAGGTGATAGGAAGAGTTGAAAAGAGCAGAACAGTGACCAGCCTTTGCTGTGGGCTTTTCTCACTGAGGCAGAAAGGAAGCAGAGGGGATTGAACACACACTCCCTTTCATTTTTCCAAGGAAGAAGCAGTAAATGCATAGCCTTGGGATGGGAACATCTTGATCACTCAACCACCATCTCAGCAACTTGCTGCAGGCATTACAAGCTCAGTAAATTTTGGAACCTTTGGAAAAGTGCTGCAGCCTTTTCAGCAAGGAACCATTTGTCCAAAGCAGTTTCAGTTCAGTGGATCCAGAAGCTGCTGGAATGTGATGGCAGGAAGAGCCATGGGGGTAGAGATATTCCTAAGTGTATTCCTGCTTCTCCTTGCAAAGATAATATTCCCTTGCTGCCAAGGAGGAAAGAAGGGGCTGGAATATCTATGGGCATTTTATATCCACCACAGCTGGAAATAGAAATCAACATTCTGCAGGAGGAAAACAAAAAACAGAGGGTTTTCCCCTTGTTTGGGTTCCTTCTTTCCACACTGCTCCCAGGTGCTCAGCTCTCCCTGAGCCAAGAAAGAGCAGGGAGTACAGAAAAGAGCCTGGAGCCACCAAGGATCACAGCAGATGGAGAAGGGAGGCTGGCACACACCTGAACCCTTGGATAATATGGGTCCCACCATCCCCTGGCACAGAAAAATTTCCTCCTGCAACCCAGAAGCATCTTTACCCCTCCCTGCCCTTATTCTCACACCTTGTTCTGTCTCCCACTTCAAAAAATCTGATGTTGGTACCTTTCCCCATCCAACACACACCCAAATGAACACAGGTATAGTTTTTCTCACTGGCTGAACCCCTGGCAGGGGAAGAAGTAGCCACTGTTCTTCCCCATGGTGGTAGCACAGGGATTAGAGCCCTCATCCCTGCCCTGCCTTGAGTGCTGCTTCCAACTCCTTCCCTCCTGGGAACCATCCAACCCCACACTGAAATCTGCAAGGGCTCAGGAGAGGGGAAATCCTTTTCTTCAGTCCAAGGCTGAAGTTCTTGGGATTGCAAAACCCACCCTAAATGTCAAAAGGAGCAAAGCAAATAATAAAAAAAATAAATCAAGGTCTGGCATGTAAAATTCAAGTGATCCAAACTGATACAGATATCAAAGGAAAGAGGGAAAATTCAGGGAATGAGGGAGGCAGAAGGCCTTGATTAGGAAAGTGGCACTGGAAGCTCAATGAAGGAATGAGGGCAGACAGCCCTGAGTTAAACACCGAGACCCAACTGTCAAGATATGAACAGCTGAGATTGAACAGAATCAAACCCAAGCACGGAATGATATTCTGGGGATTGTTGGACTGTGCTGGAAGGAGGGAATTTCAGATTGTCTCTGCCAAAATATCCCCTTCACCAACAAGACCTTCAGCAACTTGTGTCTGGATTTGGCTTTGCAAAACAACATTAAACCTCAGCAGTTACAGAGTTTTTAGTCTCACCTTCTCCTGCCCCATGGAAACAGGCAGGAGGAGGAGACAGGAGTTTGGAATATGTTTGGAATATCAGAGAGTGGCTGGAGGTCATGTCAATAGGCTTAGGAGACCTTTGGTCTGGGGGGACAGGGAATGGGGCAGGGAATGGGGCAGCATCCCCAGTGGGATGCTCAGAGCCAGGTGCAAACCCTGCCTGAGACACTGAAGAAATGGTGGAATGTTTAGGTCCCAGTATCCCTGCGATCAGTGCTGGTGGTAATTGGCTCTGTAGGTTAAAACAGGAGCAACAAGCACCTTGATTTCTTGGAAGATCTTGAGTGCAAAAATCAGCTGCCACAACCCAGTGGAATCCTTAGCTGGAGGTATCCAGGTGTAACTGCACTGCAGGGGACAGACAGACCATGGGAGGCCATGCAGCAAAAGGCCAGCAGTGTGGAAACCTTTGGAAAAGAGATGGATCCCCAAAAAATGTCTGGGTCAGGAAGAGAAGGTGAGTTCTTGGTTGGTTTTATAAGGAAGAAGGCAAGTTACAATGAGAGGGGAAAAGACTCAGCCTGGATTCTGGAAGTGGTCCCTGTTGTGTTGAGGGATGGAGCCAGCAGCCCTCCCGGAGACATAATTCTCCTCTTTTAGGACTTGGCTTAACCTTCTTCCCAACAACTGGCCAAATACCCACAGGGCCAGGAAAAGGGCTCCACGGGGTCGAGTGGCAGAGAGAGATTTCAGAGGATGGGTTGAGTTACTTAGGAGCTGGTCAAGTGGCCATGGGCCTCTCCTGCCTTCTTTCTTATCCACTCCCAGATCATTCCCTGACAGTTCACCAAATTCCTGTGTTTGCCTCAGTGTCAACACTGGATTCTGAAGCAGGAGAGGAGCAGCTGCTGTTTTCCCAAAGCATTTGCCCAGCTATTCACAGCAAAAGGCCCCCAAAATTACTTCAGCCAAAAGAGAGAATTCAGAATTATACTGGGATATCAGATCCTCAGGGAGTGGAAAACTCCACCAGAGGCAAATCCTATTTGCTGTCCCATTCCATGGGGCAGGGTCCTGCTCCAGGGGGACAACACACTGCTCAGCTCTGCTGGAGGAGAAAAAGACTTTAGTGCTGAGAATAATGAATGGCCTAAGCCAAACCATGGCCAGATGGTCCCAGTCAGTGGTTGTTTATACTAAGACCTGGGAGAGCAGGTCAGACAAACCCCCTGACCCCAATATTGTCTGTAAAAAAAAAAGAATCAATTTACAAGGCCAGCGAGAGTGACCTGTCAGCCCTGTTTGTTGATCCAAGACATTATGGCTCAATAGCTTTAATTATTAAAGCCAGAACAGACAACCATTGATCCTCCCACTTAAAGCCAACTTCCCCAGCTCAGAGCCAGGGATTTAGAGCAAGGGAGTTTGCAGGGAAAGAGGGAGAACCAATCCCCTTGAGTAGCTGGTTCATTGGATCACCCAAATTTTGGACCTTGATATTGAAGGTCTGGCTTCCACCAGTCCAACTGTTCCACCTCCTCAGAGCACTCCAGGGACAACCCTTCCCTGAAAACACGAGTCCCTCCTTTTCAGCTTAACAAGGCATTGAAAAAGTCATTTATAGTGTTGACCCAGATCATCTTTTCTCTCCAAGAGTTCAGAAAGCAATTGGTGTAAAGGGCATTAATCAAGTTGGCGCCAAGAGGTAATTGCAGACAGTAATTACTCAGCTTTTATAGAGCTGGAAATGTAATAAGGATTTTAAGAAAGTAATAAGTGGAGCTTTCTGCAGAGATCCCCTGGTGCCCACAGTTTAGCTAAGGGCCTATCTTTCTGAAAATACATTTTGGTGGAGTTATTACATCACTGCCTTGCTGGGACATCTCTCCTGAGCCTTTGTAAATGGAATGGGCTTTGCTGGATCTGAATTCCGAGGGTCTGGGTGGGATTGACACATCTACTGCAGCAACAGTGCAGGAAACAGAAAAGCCAACATTTATATGATCCGCCTTTCCCTGTCTCCCTGCTCCAACCTGGCCGATTTCTTTCACCTGCCCAATTTTTCCTTCAGCTTTGGAAGCCGTGACAAAAAGGAGCTGATTAAATTTCCCAGCTCACAGGGCAGCTCTTAGGCTTTGTGGTCAAAAGTGGAGGCAAGTTTTCCCAGCGGGCTCAAAGGCCATTTCATCCTGCTTAAACCACAAGATCCTGCCACAGAAAGAGAAACTCAGATGAAACAGCAAATTTATCTTCACTTCAACCTTGACAAAAGCTTCCCCTTATTCACCTGAGTTGAGTGAGATGCTCCTGCAGTCATTCCCTGATTCCTGAGTCATCTTCAGGATCCATCCCATGTCTCCTCAAGTGCAGGGCTTTTGGATTCTCTTCCTTACTTGGTACTGATGCCTCATGGGCTCTGAAGCATGAAGCTGAACTGCTCCATGTGTTTCTTTGTCCAGCTTTATTTATTTTTCTTTGATTTCCCTTGAAACTGGACTCTTCTCTTGCTGTGCCCCTGTTCTACCTCTACAATCCATATCTGCCTTGGATTGATGAGTTCTTCCTCCATGTCTGTGTTGAGAGAGCAAAGGAGACAATCTGGCTCCCCTCACCACAAGCCAACGTGGGACTTTTCGTGGTGCAGAACTCACATTCCAGTGGAATTATTCCAAAGGAATTATTGCAGTCCAATAAAAGAGGCAACTGGATGTGCTTGAGGGCCGTCCTAGTGACAAGAATGCACAGCCAAGTGAGGGAATGTTTGCTCCTGACTCATCTGCTCCCTCTTTGCAACATTTTACCCCTCCAAAACCACGTTATCTGGCACAATATAATGACTTTGATGAGCTCCTTGGAAGATGAAGGTCCAAAAACCCCTCCAAAAATCACATTATCTGGCACAATAGAATGACTTTGATGAATTCCTTGGAAGGTGAAGGTCCAAAAATGGGACATTTTTAAACACTATAAACCTCAGACTGAAATCTTACATTTTCAGAGTACCTACCCAAACAATAAATGCTTCATAGTGTCAATAGTTGCTCAATCATGATGAATTTGGCACTTTTGAGGGGGTTTTAAGTGTTTAAGGTGCTAAGGTTTAAGGTTTGCTATGAGCGAGGCCCTTATCCAAAAGGGTTGTCTGCACTGAAATAATTAAAGACATAATTACTCCTTCAGGTCTTTCAGCCTGGCTACAAAAGCAAAACCCCTGCTGGCAGCAAGAAATATTGAATGGAAACTCTGATTTCAGAGAAACCTCTGTGCTAAGGTCAGGGTGGGCAGCAGGGGAAGGGAGGGGATTGTGCCCCTTCAGGTGAGACCGACCCCACCTGCAGAGCTGCTCCAGCCCTGGGATCCAGCACAGGAAGGACATGGAGCTGGTGGAGCCAATCCAGAGGAGGCACCAAGATGATCAGAGGGATGGAGCAGCTCTGCTGGGAGGAAAGGCTGGGAAAATTAGGATTGTTCAGCCTGGAGAGGAGAAGCTTTGGGGGGAACTCATTGTGGCCTTCCAGGACCTGAAAGAGCTACAAGAAAGATGGAGAAGGACTATTTCCAAGGGCCTGGAGCGACAGGAGAAGGGGGAATGGTTTCAAACTGACAGAGGGCAGGGTTGGATGGGATATTGGGAAGAAATCCTTCCCTGTGAGGATGGGGAGGCCCTGGCAGAGGTTTCCCAGAGAAGCTGTGGCTGCTCCATCCCTGGAAGTGTCCAAGGCCAGGTTGGATGGGGCTTGGAGCAACCTGGGATGAATGGAAGATGTCTCTGCCCATGGCAGGGTGTGGAGCTGGATAATCTCCAGGGTCCTTCCCAATCCAAACCATTCTGAGAGTCCATGATTTTTGTGAGATCAATGCACGACAGCTGAGCTGAACATGCTGAGCTCATTTACTGCTTCCTTATGGATCCCATGAGCTATAGCAGGGCCTAGAGTGCCAGGGGTGGGAGGTGACAAGAAGAGAAGCACTTCCCTGAATAGCACCTTCAGAGAGTCCAGATTGTCCCTTGAGATCCCAAAGGGGACAATAAACTCTTCAAGGCAAGCGGCAAATACATTCTGAGTTTGCACAACAGTGCTGAATGACCCACAACTGATGGGTGTGATTGGGGGGGGGGTCTGTGATGGCCAAGTTCCACACACTCAGCCTCAGAATTCCTTTTATTTCTGTATTGTGTTGCCACTGCCCATATTTCACAGAAGAGCTGATGTTTGCGTTGGTGACAATCCAGCTCTGGTGAACCCACAGGGTTTTGCTGCCTGACACAGACTGCCAAGAGCCGGAGGGTGTTGCCCAGGAGTTCTGTGAGGGCTGCTGGTGTAAAAAAACTGGATGCACTGGGCAGTTCTCCTTTGATTCCCAAGGATGCAGCTGCAAATATTGTCTTCACCCATCTTTCTCCTCATACAAAGGATGAGAAGACTCATCTGGGGCAGACTTCTGCACCAGCAGTTCTTTACCACATCTGACATTAAGGCTGGAAATTCCACTGTTTCTTTTACAAATATTTTAACATCAGCTACATCTGCATTCAAGGATTCCAGGCTGGGAGGACACATTCCATCGTGCTGGCAGGTTGCAAGAGGAAGCCCAAGGCACAGAATTGTTTGGGATATGGCTGGCTCTGTCTCTCCTCCAAGGGCAAACAGCTCATTCCTAGCAAAGCACTTCTGTCCTGCAGGGTTTAGTGGCTTTTGCTCAGATTTTTGATGAAATTTCAATTCCTGACATGTCAATCCTCAGTATCTTCTCCATAATTCGAAGTCTTCCATGCCCTTTTCTGGGATGGAGCTCACCTGGATTACATTTTGAATAGTTCTGCTTTAACCTCTCCCCTGCCCCACAGCCAGCAAAGTTCTCTGGAGCTCCAGGAAGAGAAAACTGAGTTTGAATTAATCACCTGTGGTTCTAGAGGCAAAGCTTCCCAGAATTTTCTATGTCACAGGACTCATCTCTGCCTTCACTTGTTAGTCTCATTAGTTTTGATTAAAATTTGGTAGGGGATTCTAAGACCTTCTAGTGCCCCATTCTGGTGTCTGCTGGAAATTTATTCAGGTCAATTAGACATCTGCCAGCTTCAGATTCAAAGGCCATGACATATGTTTGCTCGACAGGCTACAGCAACAAGGAGAAATTGAATTTGCATCCTGAGCAAGGTGCCACAACAGTGTATCAATATCGGTTTTTAATGAGATCTTCTGGCTCTCCTAGGCATGAAAAAGTGTAAATTTATGCTCAAATGTCAACAAGTGCCAGTCAAAGGAGTTTCTGCATCGTGCCTGAATGCAAAAGACACAGAGAGGTACAGGGAGTCGTATTGATCAGCTTGTTGACTCCAAGGTTTACATCAGCTTGCATCTGGCTACACTTGCCCAAGCTAAAAGCCCCTTCCTGCTGCTCTGGAAATACTCTTTGCCCACTTCAGAGGGAATTGTTTGGGCTCCAGGAGACCAATTTCCCCCACATACACCATATTCATTGTCCCTCTGTACTCAGCACTGATGAGGCTCCCCCTGGAATCCCGGGATCAGCTCTGGGAGATCAGCCAGGAGAGACCCTGAGGGGCAGGGCAGGGAGCTGGGCAGGGGCTGGGGGAGCTGGGGGGGCTCATCCTGGAGCAAAGGAGGCTCAGGGGGCCCCTGGAATTCTCTGCAATCCCTGCCAGAAGGGGGGAGCCGGGGGATGGCACAACCAGGAGGAGAATCCAGAGTTCCTGAGTGTCCCATGACACCAAACTGATGAGGACTCTCTCATTTACTGACCTGTATAAAGGGAGTGCAAACATTTACAGTATGTTAAAACGTGAAAATATGTAATGTTTTAATCCAGCTCCCTCAAAAGCACTTGGCCCATTTATTCAGAGAATCATGGCATATTTCAGGTTGGAAGGGACTTTAAATATCAACTCATTCCAACCCCCTGCCATGGGCAAGGAGACCTTCCACTAAACCAACATGCTCAGATTCTGGACACTGGACACTCAGGATACTGGACAGTTGCCACTGATTGATTTGAAGGTTGCCAGTATTTCTAATTTATTTGGTCTAAAAAGTAGCTTCTTCACCAGTTTAGCTGAGTAGCTCTTCTTTGCCAGTTGTCCCAAATGGACAATATTGTACACATTTTACATAATTAGCTAATTTAACCAGCTAATTTAACATTAATAGCAAATCTGTGAGTTGAACACCAGCAAATGAACTCATTAAAGAGAAAAGAACTCGTGCTTTCTCCTTTCTTGTTCTTTTTCTTTTTTTTTTCCCCCTTTAGTTTTGCAGTCTTAGCAAGATGCTCTGGGGAAATCAGGATTTCAGGGAAATTTGGATGATCAAATAAATAGAGTTTTATTGATGAATTAAAAAGGATCCATCAGAATGTCAGAAAGCTTTTTCAGGGAGAAGCTAACCTCATGTGTCCTGTTTAGGAAGGACCCAGGGCTCGAGGACCCCACCCAGGATTTTCCTAGTTTATTCTCATTTGTGCTGGGAGGTCTCACAGTCTCCTCAAGGGCTCCTTCTCCAGCCCTGAAGCTTGTGCTGGACACTGATTATTTGAGAGACATTATTTGAGGACTTCAGGACACGTTAGTGTGACTTTCACATCAGTGTGACTGAGGGTGGGGGCATGTGATTGTCTGCTCAGCCAGAATTCCAATAATCCTTTGCACACTGGGATGGGATCAGATGGCATCCAAGAGATCCCTTCCCACCTCACCTCTTCTGTGATTCCTCCTGCTCTGCTGGTGTCTGTAAAATGTTGGTGATAATACAATGGGTTAAACACTGAGGCACTCAAGCAGAGCAGCCATGGAGTGTGAAAAGACTTGGTTGTCTCCAGATTCCTGGATTCCTCTGTGTCACCTTGAGGTACCAGCTCTGCACCTCAACTGTCCCTGGGCAGACACTGCAGCTTCCTAAGGATCTAAGGCACTTCTGGAGGTGCCTTGGGTAGGTTTAGGGATCAGGAGGAGTTGAAGTTGGATATTGGGAGAAATTTCTTCACCAAGAGGGTGGTCAGGGACACCTTCCACCATCCCAGGTTGCTCCAAGCCCCATCCAACCTGGCCTTGGACACTTCCAGGGATGGGGCAGCCACAGCTTCTCTGGGAAACCTCTGCCAGGGCCTCCCCACCCCCACAGGGAAGGATTTCTTCCCATCCAACCCTCCGCTCTGTCAGTTTGAAACCATTCCCCCTTCTCCTGTCACTCCAGGCCCTTGGAAATAGTCCTTCTCCATCTTTCTTGCAGCTCTTTCAGGTTCTGGAAGGCCACAATGAGTTCCCCCCAAAGCTTCTCCTCTCCAGGCTGAACAATCCCAATTTTCCCAGCCTTTCCTCCCAGCAGAGCTGCTCCATCTCTCTGATCATCTTGGTGCCTCCTCTGGATTGGCTCCACCAGCTCCATGTCCTTCCTGTGCTGGATCCCACCCAGGGCTGGAGCAGCTCTGCAGGTGGGGTCTCACCAGAGCAGGGCAGAGGGGATTTCAAATCCTTGAGGATGTGACACTTGGGGACATGGGTCAGTGGTGGCCTTGGAAGTACTGAGAAGGGTTGGACTTGCTGATCTCATGAGCCTTTTCCAACCTTAATGATGCTGTGATTCCATGATGTCAGGAGGAGACAAGTGGGATGAAGGGTGGGCAGCTCTCCCCATCTCAGGGTTACCAAAGCACAGAGGGCACAGACACAACCATGTTTCCCAGAAAGATGCTTCAGGGATGTGTTCAAGGAACAACTGGACGTGGCACTCAGTGCTCTTGGTCTGGTTGACAAGGTGGTGACGGGTCAAAGATTGGACTACGGATTTCTTTTACAGCCCAATCCATCTCGTGATTTTGGGATTCATCCAGCAGGAATTGGCACCTGGAAAGCACCACCACACTTTGCTCTTCTCTAAAGTTGTCTCAAATCATTCCCTGTTACTTCAGCTGGTGATTCCTCTCTTGTTTGAACAGATTGGAATATCCTTGTCCAACTTTGAAGTCACATTAATCCTTAGTTCAGAGTGTGTGTGTGTGTGTGTGTGTGTGTGTGTGTTTGAATAATAGATTTTCCCTGCTAAAACTCTCAGAGCTCTGTCAGGCAGCTGCTGGGATCCCTTGGGCAAATATCCTAGAAAGGAGCTGCAGCACCAGAGCAGATTTGCATGTTTGATGCCTGGCTGTGTCTTGGTTTAAAAGGAGACAATCTGTTGGCTCTTAACTCCCTGCCTGCCTGTTGGAGCTCAGACACTGGACTGCAGCACAGTAGCAAGTGTGGATTTTTTTTTTCTTCTTTTTTTTTTTTTGAGACATGGAGAAATCTTTCTGTCCCAGGAGTGCAATTTATATCTTGGTTAATCTAAAAGTTTGGGGGGTTTTATGCTGAGGGGATCGGGGGGGATTTTTTTAAGGAATGTGGGTGACAGTAAAGAGGAAAAGAAGGGTTGTGCTGGAGTCTCTTTCATCCTGGAAAATCAGCCCTGCTGAAGGCAAATGCTTCGCCTCAGTGGAGCAGAGACAATTTCAGGTAATTAATGTTCTTCCTTTACCAGCACTGGGAAAATCAGGGACTTTAGCAGGAGATTTATACAACTTTATGTCAGAGCCTAAAGCAGCTGTGGAAAGGGTCGGATTCCTAAGGGAAAGCTCAGAATCTCCACACCTGAGTCAAGGATGCTGAGTTGGAGCTGATGAGTTTTAGGCCATTTTCTTCCATAGTTCTTCCAGCCATTTTTCTTACTCCAGCTCAGACACCCTCTAAGAAAGATAGATGCAGTAAATCCCTCTCACACTCAAACAGTGGGGAAGGAAACCTGCTTTTATCATCTCTGTGTTCAGCTTGGGCAGCCAAGAAAGTTTCATCATGGAGGTTAGAAGGTAAGAATGGCCAAAAGCCAAGTTGAGATTGGAGCACTCCTGGAATTGAAGCCAACTATTAAGGAGTGCCTGTGAAGAGGACTTGCTGTGCCAAGAGGATGAGGATTTAGGTTGAAGAACAAAATGATTTTGATGACAAAATCCTCTTTCATTCAGCCTGTCCCATCAATCCTGGACTTGCTCCATCTCTCCTGTCACCACAACTCACTCTGGGTGTTTTTCACCTGATTTCATTTCAGAACAACTCCAGTGGACTCTCCAGACCACAGTGAGGATATAACTGTTCAAAGTTTGTGTTGACTCATCCTTGCACCTCTGCTTTGTGCTTTGTGCTCTCTCTGCATGCAAAGTCTTTGGCCTTGCAAAGTCCTGATCCAGAAGTATCTTGCTACAAGTGCAGAAAAAAAGCAGAAAACATCAACATTTTGGTTTCTACAGTTTCCTAGGTTCTAATAAAAACACTTTCATTCCCAGATTCTGATATAAAAAAATTTAATTCCTGTCTTCCACCTTCTCATGTGTTTTCTGTCCTACATTTGATTACGTGGGATTCACGAGAGAATTTTATCTTTATCCTCAACATCAGGAGAAAAAGGGAAATATTTATATCCCTTTAGCTGAAAGACCTGGGAAGGTGCCTATTGATATTCCAAGGAGGCTGAGAGAAACCTCTTCCTGTGGATTGCAGCTCCACTCCCAACTCGTCTGACCTTTGTATTTGCAGCTCCATGAGTGAAATCCGTGTCACAGCCCGACAGGAGCACAGGGACTCTGTCACTTCTGCTTCCCACACCTGCAGATCTCACCCCTCCTGTAGGAACCAACTTCTCCTGCCACATTCCCGAGCAGTGGAGAGAGAGCACACCAGAGGGAATGTGGCTCTCAAGGGGCACAGGGTGTGGTTTTGTACGGGGTGAAATCCTACAGGGAGCAGAAGGATGAACCCACAGCCCAGGCTGACTCTTCTTTCCCCCTTTACCCCACGATTTGCGAAGCCATTGCCAGGGGCAGCAACAAACCCCAAACAATTCCCAAGCGCCCTCCAAACAAAAGGCTGATTTAATTTCAAATTGATTTGCACTCTTGCTACAAGACACTTGATTTCGTAGCACGAAACTAAAAAGAGCATCTAACACTGATTAACATCTGAGTCACGGCTTGGATTTAGCAATTCAACTGGCACAGGAACTCCTGTGCAATATTAAACTTCCCTGGCGGGGTTTACCACTCCCTCATTCCTTGTGCATATGCTCAGCACATGGTCCCCAAGCCTGCAGGATGATTTTGCCATCTATAAAAGGCACACTGACTTCTCATCAATAAGATGCACGTTGCTGTTTGACAAGAACAATGTGCTCAAAGAACAGGCTCACAAGAGCTCCTATCAATCAAGCACTCTGTGGAAAATCAAAAATGACAATGAAACCTACGGCATTAAATAACCCACGGTGCTGGAAATTAATCAGGAATCCGGGGTGCTTGAAAAACAAATGTGTTTTTAATAAATTGGATTTGAGTATCACTTACAAGCCTGGGATTACCAGCTGAATGGAGACTGGTTTGATTTGCACTGCTAAACTCCAGGGGAGCTGTGCCTGTGTCTGTCCAAGCCATTGATGTCACTGTCACCTGCTGGGCTTGGTGACATTTAAGCAATGTGGACACTGTTCTTTTTAATACATACGGAATAAACCTTATAAAAAACACCAGCCCAAGTCTCTGATCCTGCTCCCAACTATCCCCAAATAATCCAAGGGTTAATAAGAAACTCTGGGAGGAATATATTTCCTAACAAGTAACAGTTCCCCCCTGGAGGAAGTGATGAAAGGGAACGAAGAGCGTGTGACATAAATGGGAGAGGGGCTTTTTACAAGGGATGGAAGCACAGGACACAGGGAATGGATTCCCACTGCCTGAGGGCAGGGAGAGATGGGAGATTGGGAAGGAATTCCTGGCTGGGAGGGAGAGGAGAGACTGGAAGGAATTTCCCAGAGATTCTCCATCCCTGGAAGTGTCCAAGGCCATGTTGGAGCAACCTGGGACAGTGGGAGGAGGTGTCCCTGCCCATGGCAGGGGGTGGAACACAATGATGTTTAAGGTTCCTTCCAACCCAAGCCATTCTGTGGTTCCATGATTCTCTAAATTAGTGGTGTCATCAGCTCTCTGAGTGGAAGAAACTGGGATGTAACATGAAAAAAAGAAGGATAAACCTCCTCAGAAGCAGCACCAAAGGTAAACAACATCAGTATTTCAAAGTCCTCACCCCACCTGCCATTAACTTGTCTGAGCAAGGGGAGAATGAGTAACCTCAGTTTTCTTAGCTTTTCCTTCTTTCCAGATTCCAAAAATGAGAAAAAACCCCTGTTCTGTCCATTCTTTTACAGCAAGTTTTTCTCTACCTGCAGAAGAGCCTCTCAACTCTTTCCTCCACCCTTTTATTCCAAAAAACCCAAAGTATTAGAGAGAGTCCCTTGGCTACCAGGACTGAACCTCCCATCTCCATGTTCTAGTTTAAACAAAACACTCTCTGAGGTCAGGAAAACACTGATTAGAATTCCTGGGATTTGGCTTTTGAAACACTTGTGAGAGGAATTTCCTCTTCTAAGGACTAGAGTTTGACAGCACAAAACACAAGATTTTAGCCTGGAATTTGGGGAAGACCTGGGAGCATCCAAACCCCTCACTCCTGTGGCTTCTTGTCCAGCTCAGCCAACCTCCTCCTTCTCTGCAATTAGGCTGATAATTAAGAAATAACAGCAGAATATAAATGGAGAGTTGCTGGCCAGCAACGTTCCCATCAGGGATAAATTGAGCAGTAATCTGCAAAGGATGTTATTGCTATTATAAAAATAAAGATCTGTCTCCCCAGCCAATCAATTCAGCAGATATATCCCAACAATCAAATTGTTAAAAATGACTTCTATAAATTACCCAGTCTTCCATCTAATGGAGCCAGAAACATCTGTGAGACAATTTAGAGCTGATATAACCATACATCGGGAGTGCTTTTTCATCCTGATGCTTTTCCATTCTCTTCAAAGCTGCTGTACTGGAGCAGCTTTGTTTAATGCACCCATGTGAAAACAGACTGTATTTCACACCCCGGGTTAGCAAAGTAATTTTGGCAGAAATGCTCCAGAATATATGCATTTAATATGGGTGGAATAATTCAATTTCCTCCCTATTATTTCAGCTATGCAGTTACAATCTCCTTAATTCTTCATTAAGCCCTCTGGGCTTGGGGGATGTTGCCGGGTTTTGTGATCTTTCCTAAGTTCTTTCAGGAAGACACATAGAGGAGCAGTTGTAGGGGTGGATTTTTCAGTCAGACACACTGGGGATTTGGGCTAAATCAGAGCTATTTAGCACCTTGCTTTGCTTTGGGATGGGACCCCCAAAGGGGTTCTGAACAAGCTGCTCCAGAGGAAGGATGGAATGAGAGGGGATTTAAGGTCCCTCCCAACCCAACCCATTCTATAATTCCATGTTGCTGCCACATGGGCTTAATCCTGGAGTGTATAAGGGGATTTTAAGGTGGAAAGCTCTTCCTCATCCTGAAGCCAACCTTCTCTGCCTGCAAGTTCCTACCAGCGAGGGAGTTTTTGGAAGGGAAAGGGTGAGATGGACGTTGTCCATGCTGGATCATTGCTGAAACTCAGGAAAATCCTGACTGGGAAAGGTGGAGGGTTGGACTAGATGATCTTGGAGGTCCCTTCCAACCTAGTAATTCTGTGATTCTGTGATTCTTTCCTTGTCTATGTGGAGCAGTTTCAGGATCAGGACTCACATCTCAGAAAGAACCACTCTGTTGGGTTTTCCCAGTTCCTGGAAAACACCTTGACATTGTTGTCTTTCCATCACTAATCCAACCCATCCCTTGCTTCTCCCTGGCTGCTTTTGGATGCAGACAGAGGGGCAGAGCTGATTTCTCCATCTGGGCACAACGTGTGATGTCCCAAATGAAATGTGGTCTGTGGTTTAGGCATGAGGGGATTTGGCAAAACCCACAGCTGCCAACGAGCTGCCACGACCAACTCATGGGATGGGAATAAAGCTGGGAACAGCTGGGCCCCAAATCTCAGCCATGTGCAAATGGGGCCACTCCTAACTTTCCAAACAGGATGTGTGCAGGTGGGACCTGCTCCTTCTGAAGATTTGCAACTCTTCTGTTGGTTTAAATTAATTCTGAATGAACCTCACTTTCGAATCTTAAAATTAGCTCCAACTTCCCTGGCTCGCTCTTGTCTCCTCCACAGACTTTTTCTTCTCCCTTGCCTACTTAAATTTCCCTTTTAAACCCACTCTTACTCCCGCAAAAACCACTCTCCTACATTCTTCTGTGCTTCCAGTTATTGTCCCATCTCTCTTCACTTCCTTCTATCTAAATACCTCTCTAAGAGTAATTTTTTCCCTCTCCATTTGCCTACTTCCATCCAGCATCATCTGCCTCCATGGAAACCACTCTGGAATGGTTCCTACCTGAGCAAGTGGCCAAAACTTTGCTTCCTTTTCATCTTTCTCTTGGAGTTCTTGCTTTCTTTTGGCTCCTGTGACTTGGTGGCACTGTCACCTCTCTGGATACTCTCTGAGTGTTTATCTCTCCACAGCTATTCTCTTCTTCCTCCCATTTTCTCCTATATTTTAGAATCCTCTGTGGTTTTTTACCCATCAACTGATAGTTTCAGTCCAAGGCAGGTTTGAAACTCTCCTGTACATCCTGTACAAGGATTTGTTTTCTGTTTTTCAGTCCAAATCATCTGATTTGCATCTTCCACCAACTTTCTGAGGTCTCAATTTGCATATGATTTCATCTGGGGAGCACAAATTAGGGGACTTATTTCTCTGCTTTGGCAGAGCTCATTTCCTAGTCGGGGTCATGGTTATTCCATCATTCATTTGCACCTTCCACTCATCTGCAGCTGTTTACAACTTTATTTGAATTTCCACTGGGGCACTTCAGAAACTGCAGAGTTCTGTCCCAGCTTCCCAAAGGACTCCCTTCCCTCTAAACTCTGTTACCTCTTTTAACTAACACACTTAATAACACCATTCTTTTTCTTGTATTCTGCCTGATGAAACTTAAGATCATGTTTGACTTCCCTTTTCTCCTTAATACTGCAAACCCCCACCCCTCCCTTATTTGTCCTGACAGCTACATTACCTTCCCACCTTCCCTGGGTCTATGTGTCACCATCTATCTCTGCTTCATCAATCCCCAAAATGGTGCTGTCGTGGTGCTGGTGACAAAGCACCTGCTGCTCCTGGAGCCAAGGATCTTGAGATGCACAACTGCTGCTGAGGCCCTGGGATGAATTTCCCAGAGAAGCTGTGGCTGCCTCAGCCCTGGAAATGTCCAAGGCCAGGTTGGATGGAGCTTGGAGCGACCTGGGAGGGTGGAACAAGAGGATGTTTTAGGTCCTTTCCAACCCAAACCGTTCTGGGATTCTATGACTAATGGATCATAATCACCCCAATCCATGTCCTGTGTTTCCTCTGGACGTGCTGAGGTGCTTCACTTGCTTTCTGTGACTCCTGAGAAGTTCAGAGTTCATAGATCAGGCTGATAAAGTGCTTGACTTTCTGATTTTGCTTGATATCCTCAGCCAGGGAAAATCCATCCACTGATTCCATTGTTAAAGGTGCATCTATTTGGGGCAAACCCACTCATCAACCCTTCTGCAGAACACTCAGCAGCTTGTTTTCTGACTTGGAGAGTGACAAAAGTAGCAATAATTTCAAATGCTGAGTGGCAGAAAGCAGCTGCTCCTACACTCAATCCAATCCCCACACAGTCACTTCTCCCTGGCTGGAGGAGGTGTCTCATCCTTAATTCCCCCCAGTCCTTGTGGTCCCCAGAACTGTCTTTGCTGCTTCCACAAGTGGGTAATTTAAGTAATAATGATATAACCAAGAAAATCTGCCTTGTGAGCAGTTTAACCTGCAGTCCTGCCTCTATTTTGTCCCACTTTTCCAACATTCCTGCCCACCAAAGGCTCCTTCGTGGAGGCAGAGCAGGAAGAGCTGGAGTGGATCTGAGGTGTCAGAGGAATCCTGTTGCATTAGGCCATGCTCTCCACATGGACATGCTTGAGATATCCAGCAAAACACCACGAGCTCCATACATGGACATAACTTCAAATTTCAGCAGCAACCCAGCAGATAAAACACCCCAAATGATGGTGGTGTAATAAATTGGAGGAAATGAGGAGAGGGAGGAGGAAGCCCAACAGCATTCCTGTTCCTTGCATTGATACTGAGCCAGGGCAATGCTGGTTTAGGGGTCAAATTTGATAATATTTTCTATCCAAATAATGAAGCCCTCATTGCTGTGAGTGTTTACCTACAGAGCCAGGCTAGGAGAGCTGGGAATGTTCACCTGGGAAAGAGAAGGCTCCAGGGACACCTCAGAGCCCCTTCCAGAGCCTAAAGGAGGCTTAAAAAAATAGGGAGAAGGATTTTTTATACAGACAGGACAAGGGCCAATGGATTTAAACTGACAGAGGGCAGGGTTAGATTGGATATTAGGGATAAAGTCTTTATTCAGGGCATGGTCAAGCACTGGAACGGAGAAGCTGTGGCTGCCCCTGGAGCCCTGGCAGTGTCCAAGGCCAGGATGGAGCCACCTGGGACAGTGGGAGGTGTCCCTGCCCATGGCAGGAGGTGGAACAAGATTGTCTTTAAATTTTTTTGTTATTCCATGATTTACATTGGCTGCCTTGTCCCTGTGGACAATGGAGAGTCACTGGCTGCTCCAAGGGCAGAGGTTTTGGTTGGGTAAAACTGGAGACCTTCTCCAAAGAAGAGAAACCAAAGATGAGCTTCCCAGCTTGTCTGGTTTGATGTGGAGACAGGGATAGCTCACAGGGAACACTTGTTTTCTGTCACAGCATGTCACACCTTAGATCCCACTTTAACCCAGGCTGATGGGATCCAACCCACCAGATTGTGTTGCCCTGATGTTCCATGCTGGGAACACACAGCAATAGGTCAAGGCACTTAGTCAGGCAAGGTAGGAAAACAAATAAATTAAACCAGAACTCTTCTCTTGGCATCTCTTTCACTTTTCCATTTGCAGTTGCAATGGGAGAGTAACTAATTTAGTCAGGACATCCCCAGAATGGATGAACTGCTCCTCAATTTCGTGTCATGCTGCCACCATTTGCTTTCAAAACCAGAACAAAAACACCAAGTCAAGTCACCTTTGGGAGGGAAAGACAAATGAAGCATTTCCCAGACAGAGGAACACGTTCCATCAAGAACTCAGATGTGCTCCAACAATCCCAGTTCAGCAGAGATCCCAGAGGGTCCTGTTTGCAGCTTACACTGTGAAAGGGGACTTTTGCTTCCAGATGAAATGTATCTCTATTGGCAGGTCTCTGTTTCAAAGCAGACACAGAAAAAATGGGGAAAATTGGGTTGTTCCACTGAAAAAAAATAAATTAAAAAAATCATCAGGCTTTACCTCTCCATTTATGGACTTGAATTTTGCAAGTGCATAGACAGGAATGTAGGAACAAATATCCCATCTCAAACTAAAGGTGTTTCTTGTTCAATATTCTGCTTTTAAGATCACACTTCCTTGGTGTGTTCTCCCTGCCTCCAGAAATGTGCAGATAATGAATTTTGTGAGTCTTAACTGACAACTGAGTGTTTAATAACCTTTGGTGGCTTTATCCACTCCCACTTTCCTGATGTCCCCTAATTCTTGGCCTAAAAAAATCAGTGAACAACTCACTTTCTTCATGGCCTTCATCTCTTTAGAGATCTCTATTATAATTCTTCATTTTTCCTTATTTCCCCCCACAAACAGAGACTGTGGAGTCCGTGTGATCATTCCTGCTGTGGAAACCATTGCTTGACAACCTTCCCTTAACCTTTTCCAGCTCCACTTGATCCTTTCCAAGACCAGGAATCCAGAACTCATGGCACATCCTATGAGCAAGGTGATATTGGCATTTGGGAAGAGAATAAAGAAGCCAACAGCAAACCTGTGGCTGAGGGGAATGAGGACAACAAGGCATCTTAATAACCAGGGTAAGGTAAAAATACCTGAAATGAAGGAAACCTTCAGGACCTGTGTTAAAGTTGGTGGTTGTGGGGAATGTTTCCTCTGTGTTGGACACTTGCTGAGTGTCTGCCCCCAGTCCTGACATCTGGGGTTTTGCAAAGGGGGTCACAAGATGAAAAGGGTGAAGAAAAGAGCAAAAATGATGTAAAAATTGGTCTCACAGTGAGAGGTTGGAGAAGCAGATTCTAATTCCTGTCTGCACTGTGTCCTTGCACTAACTCCCTGGTAGCTCAGTAGCAGTGGCATTTTCTCTACCTTTTGGGTTTGAAAGGTCTGTTCCCACTCTCTCCCATCCTCCCTGTTTCTGTGCTCCTTTGGGAATATTGACTTCAACTTGGTTGTGAGGCTTGAAATGCTTTTAGGAGCCCGATTCTTTCAGCTCTGGAGTGTTATCTCCATGACTCAGTGAAGAGTTCACAGGACAGGGACAAATAAATACTCCTGGAGTTCTGAAAAGCCACACTTTTCGTGCTGTTTGATCTGTGAATGGGGGAAACCAGGAGCTGGAGTGTGGGATCTCTTCCACAGGCAGGATTCATGAAGGAGATGGATGGTGGTGGATCTCAGTGTTTCCCCTCCAGCTTTTACCAGGGTATGGAGCTTCCCTGGGCATCAAATGGAATTTCAGACCCTTCCCCAGAGCAGGCAATGGTTCTCCCAAAGCTGAAGGTGACCTGGATGTTTAAGTCCTCTCCCAAACTTTATTCCACAGAATCACAGATCCATAGAATGGTTTGGGTTGGAAGAGACCTTAAGGATCATCTCATTCCACTCCCTGCCATGGGCAGGGAGACCTCCCACTATCCCAGGTTGCCCCAAGCCCCTTCCAACCTGGCCTTGAATGTATTTCTGAAGTTTTCACCTACAGAACATTTGTGCTTTAGGAATGGAAGCTGCTTCAGGAATAAACTGGTTCTTTACGTTTGGTGACTGGTTCAAAACAAGAAATAATTATTCTGAGACTCTGGGAGTTGCTGGCTATGGCAGGAGGTGGGACAGGATGAACTTTAAGGTCTCTTCCAACCCAGACCATTGTGTGATTCCGTGGTTTTATGATCACAGCTGTGTGGAGCTGCTGTGGCTCTCAAAGGATGTGAAGGAGGGCGAGGGAATGGCGAAAAACTAATTAGAGAAAAATAAAAAAAAAGCTGGAAAACACAGTCTGGGGGTCCTCAGATCTCCTGGAGATCATGAAAATCATACAGAAGCAGCAAAATGTCCCAAAGTTTGTTTCCTATGGAACAACCAGTTTTTCAGATTAAGGACATTGCCTTGTTTGGCCACATCCAGACATTTGGTGTAAATCAGGATGTCTCTGGCTTTTTCAGTGAAGGTGTAAAAACTTTCAGCAGCTCAGGACTCAGCTCATTCATTTGCAGAATGTTCAGGGATTAGCAGAGGTTAAACAGACTCTATAAATGTCACATGTCGACAGCACTACATTCAGGGATAATAAACTTGAAGCAGAAGAAAGTTCCCTTAAAATATCAACCTTTCACCCAGGAGTGCTCAATGCAGAGTTGAAAAGATGCTGCACATTAGTGGCCCATAAATAACAGTAATGAAAAGGTCAAGCAACCTGTTAGGGAAATCTTACTGCTCTGTGGAGGAGCGGGGTGGATCACAGCCAGTCTGGAAGTCCTGCTCCTTTGATGTCCAGCCTGTCCCAATTCACACAGATAAACCCTGTTCGTGCTCGGGTTTGGAATGATCTTGAAATTACAGAGGCTGCTCGATGTGCCAGAGTTGGGTCAGGCTAAACATTTAAACCATGTAAACCATGGTGAGGTACCAGGTCCTGCCCCTGGATCCCAACAAACCCCTGCAGCTCCAGGCTGGGGCAGAGGGGCTGCAGGGCTGGGAAAGGCCCTGGGGGTGCTGGGCATGAGCCCAGGGGGGCCCAGGGGGGCAAGAGGCCACCGGGCCCTGGGCTGTGCCAGCCCAGTGTGGGCACAGGGCCAGGGCAGGGATTGTCCCACCGGGAATCCCGGGATCAGCTCTGGGCTCCTCAGCTCAGGAAGGACATCCTGGAGCTGGAGGTTGTCCATGGCAGGGGCTGAGGGAGCTGGGGGGGCTCATCCTGGAGCAAAGGAGGCTCAGGGGTCCCCTGGAATTCTCTGCAATCCCTGCCAGGAGGGGGGAGCCGGGGGGGGTCGGGCTCTGCTCCCAGGGAACAAGGGCCAGGAGGAGAGGGAACGGCCTCAGGCTGGGCCAGGGCAGGGGCAGGGGGCACAGGAGGAGGAATTGGGGCCTGGCCAGGGGGGTCAGGGTGGGCAGGGGCTGCCCAGGGCTATGGCAGAGTCCCCATCCTGGAAGTGTTCAAAAAACATGTGGATGTGGCACTTGAGGACAGGATTTAATGGTGAACATGGTACTGGTTGATGGTTGACCCTAATGACCCCGAAGGTCTCTTTCAATCTTAACAACTATGAATAAAAACACAGTCGTTCACACACATGATCCAGTGTATTTTTCTCAATAATGCCATAAAGCAGCATCTCTTTTTTTCCTCTGTTTTTTCCAAACACTGAACATCCCTGGGACATAGAAAGGGACTCAGAATTTACAGCAGGTCCTTTATTTTCCCCGTTAGATCGCAATGAAGATTAGGTAGGTCAGCGCTGTGCTGTTCAAAAGTTTATTTACTTCCCACTGTGATTTCTCCTTGAAAGAGTAAGGGCAGAGTAACCTTTGGATCTTCAAAAGCTCTGTCACTGCTGCGATTACTCCAAGAGAAATGTGTGTATTGTTGGGTTGGCAGCGAGCCGTTGGATGCCACCAGAGAGTCCCTTAATAGCTCAGGTGAGCTGAGAAGAGCTGCAGCTCCTTGGATGTTTCTGTACTGCATCTCATTAATTAATCTACTCCAGCCAGCTCTTCCTGATCCATTGTATATTCCCTGCTTATACAGCCTTATCGACCCGGCCCTGGGGAAAATCAATTCTTGTAATCTATCTTATTACATTTAAATATATGTACAGAACTTGATAGAGTACAACAGCAGTGGGGCTTGAGAGAGGCAGGGAGAAATGTCTGGGAAGGAGGAGGAAAAGCTCTGCAGATCTGTCTCAGTTTAGTTTTTCCAAGTTCAGGGCATTATAAACCAAGAACAAGGACTTTGGCAAAAGGGTCACACCTTGCTCAGTTACAACGTGGGGCAAATGCAACCCAAAAATCCATGGCATGTCTGACCCTCCCACTGCTTCATCCAAGGACCCTGAGGGCTTACAAGAGTCAGGCACTGATCTCTGCTCTCTGTGACCTGTGGCAGAAGGGCTGGAGCTGTGTCAGGAAGGTTTAGATGGGATCTCAGGGAAAGGTCCTTCCCCCAGAGGGTGGTTGGGCACTGCCCAGGCTCCCCAGGGAATGGGCACTTCCCAAGGCTCCCAGAGCTCCAGGAATGTTTGGACAACAGGGACAGGGTGGGATTTGGGGTGTCTGTGCATGGTCAGGGGTTGGATCTGACGATCCCTGTGTGTCCCTCCCAGCTCAGGATATTCTGTGATTCTGTGAATAGTGTTTCTAGCTCATGTTTTTAACTCTTGATTTTTCTGTTGCTTTGGCCAAAATACAATGTTTTTAAAGCAAATCCATATTTCTTCATCAGTCCAATAAAAACTACGTTGTTACCCTTCTTGCCCAGAGAAGCTGTGGCTGCCCCTGGAGCCCTGGCAGTGTCCAAGGCCAGGCTGGAGCCCCCTGGGACAGTGGGAGGTGTCCCTGCCCATGGCAAAGGGGTTGGAACTGGATCATCTTTCAGCTCCCTTCCAACTCAAACCATTCTTTGATTCTGTGATTAGACTGACAAAAAATATAAAAGGCACAAAATGATCTGAGGGTGTGCAGGACTCACTTTAGCTCCTGGGAAAACCATGGTGGGATTCTTCTTGTAATTTCTTCTTGGGGACAAAAAGAAGAATAATGTAACAGGACAATTTAGCATGGATTTACCAACATAAATCATTCCTGGGCATTTTAACCAGGCTCTTCATGGTGATGTATTGTGGGAGGACTGGAGACAGTGGACACTGAAGCAGGAGAGGTTCAGACTGGAAATAAGGAAAAATTTTGTCATGAGAAGACCAGTCAGGCATTAGAGGTTTCCCAGCAAGGCTGTGCAGTTTTCATCCTCAGAGTTTTTCAAGGTGTGGATGGATGAACCCTTGAGCATTGTGGTCTGATCTCAAGGGTTGGTTCAGACCTTCTGAGGTCCTTTCCAGCTCTACAGGAATGTCTAAGACGTGAGGAGGGTGGAGAAAGCTCCATTTGGTGGGCACACCAAATGTGAGCATCACTCTGCTGTGACTTGAGGAATAGAGATGGGGAATCACAGAGTGGCAACCCAAATTTGCTGCTGCTGCAAAGAAACTTTGGTCATTGCTGCTGAACTTGTCCCAGTACAACAGGATGGCTGAGGACAGGAATTATGGCACATCCAAAAGGGAGAGAAGTCATTTTAAAGCTTCATTTTCACTTTCATTCAGTGTGGGGAGCAGTGGAACAGACCCATCATGGTTTCAGAAGTTGAAATGTGGGCACCACAAATCTAAAGCAGAGGGTGGGTGCGTTGAGGCTGGTTTGTAGAATAGATGGAGCTGTTGAGATGAGCTGATTTTTTGTTTAATAGAAGTAAATCTCTTTAAAAGTGGCCAATAAAACCTGTGGAGACTCTCCATCTGAGTAAAGGCAGCAGGGAACACTCGTGGTGCTGTTGGCCCATTTTCCTGAGGTGGAAAATGGGCGAGGCTGCCACAGTGAGCTGAATCCAGGGAAGCCTCCCTGCGGCCCAGAACCATCCTGGAGTGGACACAAGTGGGTGCAAACACCCAGGATTAGGGCACTGTTCACCAAAACAACGGGAAAGCACAATTTTCTAAAGGGAATGTGCACAGATGCCTTTCAAACTCCTCCTCTGCCAGCTCTGCCCCTCTCCTTTGTTTTTCCTTCATCAGAGAAGGGAGAGCAAGATGTAAAAGCCTTGCTCTGGCTGCCTTCCCTCTGCCAACAGAGGCAATGTCAGATCCCAGACGCTGCCAGCCCTCCTTCAAGGGCTGGATTGATGTCCCTGCCTCGTGCTCAGACCCAGCTGGGAGAAGGGGAATTAGGCCTTGTCTTTCAATTACTGCTGTTTTGCTCAGGGCCTCACATTGAAGCCTCCCAGCGGAGGAGTCCTTCTCGCCGCTTATAATCTCTGGATTGTATTTGAAAATAAAGCTTTTAATTAAAACTGGCATTTCTCAGCTTCCCACTGGCAGCCAACATCTGCCTGTGAAGGGATATCTTTTGTGACACTTGCAGAATAGGAGCCTGGTGTTAAAGAGGGTAAAGTAACTCCCCCCTTCTCCAGGCAGCAGATGAGCCGTGGACAGATGAGCTCCTCAGCGCTTGGGTCCATGAAAGCACCTCCCAGCAGCCAGGGGGTTAATCCAGTGACCTGGCTGGGTTCCAGCTCCAGTGATCTCTGCCTCAAATCCCTCACCCTGCAGTTCAGGAGGGAAATAATCCCCTTCCCCTGTTCTGTCATTAGAGAACCAGAGAATCACAGAATATCCTGAGCTGGGAGGGACACACAGGGATCGTCAGATCCAACCCCTGACCATGCACAGACACCCCAAATCCCACCCTGTCCCTGTTGTCCAAACATTCCTGGAGCTCTGGGAGCCCTGGGAAGTGCCCAACCACCCTCTGGGGGAAGGACCTTTCCCTGTGATCCCCTCTAAACCCTCTGACACAGCTCCCTGGGACCTGTTGGTGCTTGGAGTTAAACAGTCGTTCAGTTGGCTCGAAGGTTCCATTTCATAGCTGGATCCTTCCTTGTGCACCCAAAAATAATGCCAAGGAACCTTTCCCTAACTCTAAGATGTTGCCCCTGATTTGAAGACAAACCTTGTGAAAAATTCCACAGCCAGGGCAATATTTTGGCAGCGTTTTCAGAGGCTGTAACCTGAGTAACACCACTGCACTGTCCCCCTAATTAACATCTGAGGATGCAGAAGGTCTTAAAGCATTGGCAAAGTTCTTTAAGGACTTGAATTGCACAATGGCACAAATGAATCCTCTAATGACATCTTTTAAATATGACTTGAGTCTTTTTTGTGTTCCAAGTGAGGCTCCTGACATGGGAGTTAATTTTATTGTGTCTGTTTCTCCAGGAATCCTGAGAGCAAGGGTTTCCCTCTGCCCACAGCTGTGTGTTCTGCTGGGGTCTCTTGGCCTCCTCCCTGCACTTCATGTACCAAATCTGCCATGTTCAGCCTAATCCTGGTGAGGGAGAACAGGGAGAGTGCAGATGGAAATGAGTTATAGACACATTAGAGCTCTGTGCTCAGATTTCTGCAAGTTTCACAAAGTCCTGGAATCCCATCCACCAAAAAAAAATGAAAAAACCCCCCCTCAACCCAGGTGGGAAATGGGGAGGACACAACACCAGAAGCTAAAAATCAACATCAATTATCCTCCAGCACTGGCGAAGCTGAAGTGATGAAAGGCAAGGAAAAACAAGAAACAAAAACCAAATGTGGCCTCAGGAGTTTGTTCATGAATTTCCATGGCAAAGGCACAGCATGATCTCAAACATGGAATAGCCTCAAATCAGATACTAAAGCTCAGAATCCTCCCTGCTAATGCACTGCTTTTATCTGATACAACTGATAATACCCTGTAGATATTTCATGGTTTTAGCAGCTTTTCCCTTCCCATCACTAAATATTTAATAGTTCTAATTTATCACTTTAATGTTGAGCTGTTGTGGCTTAGCTGGGCCATGGACTGAATTGTGCAGAGAGGAAACTGTTCATGAGTTACATGTTGAGGGCATGGTGTGTTTACATCTCCAGTGCCTGTTATCTCCCCTTCCCTGTATTAAGGTTGTGGCTGCTCCATCCCTGGGAGTGTCCAAGGTCACTTTGGATGGGCCTTGGAATAACCTGGGATAGTGGAAGGTGTCCCTGCCCATGGCCAGGGGGTGGAACTGGATGGGCTTTAGGTCCCTTCCAACCCAAACCATTCTATGAATCAATGAAATAACTTGTCCATCAATGTTCCTCCATATTCAGCTGCAGCAAAACATGGCCTGTGGTCTATTCTGAGATAATCCTGACCCCAAAAATAAAAAAGTGTCTGGTTTGGGCACTTCCCAAACGAGTTGAGTGAGAGAAAGAATTACATTCTCTGCAGGCTCTTTTGAAAAGTCTTACCCTTAAAGTGTTTCGAGGCCCCTGAAGAGCAAACAGTGATGGAAGTGGACATTTCCTTGTGGGAGCTGATGCCTCAGGCCTTGGCTGTCTTTCAGGGAGGGTCATTTAATTAATTCAGCCCCGTTGTGCTGCCATCAGGATGTTCTGCCTTCAGAGCAGGGCCCCACGCGGCTGCTCTGCCATGGGCTGGACATCCATTAAAAGATAAGAGCTGTAATCCAAATTTGTACAAGGATCTGAATAGACAGGATCCGAGCTGCATGGAAGAAAGAAAAGTCCAGTCAGCATTTCTACTACCAAAAAATCCCCCCCCAGTCCCGGGGTGGAAATCTTTCCACAGGCTCGGCCATCTGGGGATGTGGCATTTCTGCAAATTCCCCCTGACTGACTGGCAGTGAAAATCAGGGGAAACTGGCCTCAGCCTGCTTTGTGAGGCAGAAAATGCACTTCGAGGTAAAGTTGTCAAATAGTTTGGTGACAAGGGAGTATGAACAAATCAGCCCTTTATTTCTTCCCTTTTACAGGGAGAAAATCTCTGTACAACTCCCTGCGGAAAAGATGTCCTGACAACACTAGACTGGAAAATGAAACCTGAAACAGAGCTTAGATCTTCCTCATACTTTATGTTTTATATTTAAAACTGAGTCTCCAAATCCAGACCTCCCAGTGCTCCAGAGCCTGGACTGAAACTGGAACCTGGTAAATGGGATTTTGGCCCTCACTTGCAGGAGGCTGTGGCCTGATCCAACAGATTTCCAGTGTGTCCATGTGGTCACCAGTATCCCATGGACAAAGGCCTGAGCTCAGCAAACACCAGCCCTGGGTGGGGACAGGGGGGATGAACTGGGGACATCCAAGAATGAGGAGAAATCCCACCATGGACATCACGTTCCTGCAGGGAAGAGCTCAGGGGGGTGATGACCCTCCACAACAAGAGCTTGGAAGGAGAATGAGGGGATCTGGATTTTTGTTCTCTTTGGGTTGAGATCTCCTGAAGCTCCTTCCCTTTTCCCTTGGAGCAGAATTCCCAGCTCTGATTTAGCTTTGTGTTTAGCCAAGGGCATCTTGGAGCGTCTGCCTTTGACTTGGCTCAGTCAGGAATATCAGACACTCATCTTGCTGAGCAAAATTTTCTACTACAGGCAGGAATGTTGTCAAGGGAATGTTCACCTGATTTTCCCAAGGGAGTGAAACACCTCTCTCACCTCTCCTACATCTCAGCAGCACCACAGGCTGAATAGATGCAGGAATTTTACTGCCCTTGGGAACAATCTTTCCTTGAGAACAAAACCCAACAAACTGTAATTTGGCAGCCAATGTCATCTCCAGCATAATCAAGTATTGACTTAATTAGAAACCCTTTTAAGTGATGCACTGGGAGAAAAGCACATTTTTTTCAAAGTATTCCTCATTTGTAATTATTATTTCACTTGTGAATCTTCCACACTCCATTGAAAATGCCATATGGAAAACAAATTAGTTTGCTACAGTGACTAATGTTTACTGCCACTGCTGCTCTCAAGTTTTGGGCCAAGTTTTTAAATCATCAGTCCTTTCTCTGGCAAAACTGCCACTGAAATTGCTCTGGATGAACAAAGTGTGGAGAGAAGGAGGAAATGGCAGCATGTCCCACTTGGGCACTAAGAGGAATCTTGGAATTTCAGAGCAAGCAGTTCTTTATTTCAGCAGTTGCCTAAAAATGTTGTCAATACGAGAGAACTGAAATGCTGCTGCTTCCACTGAGAGAGGGATGATATTCATTTGCACCTTTCTTTAGCTCAGTCTTTCCACTTGGAATAATTAAATGCAACACAATTTGCTTAATTATCCTCTTGTACTGCACCTGCCACTCCAGGCTCGTGGATCTCCCCTTCCCTTGGCACTTCCCTGATCTTCCAGGATAACACTGAGTGCTTTTGTTTTCTCACGTGATTCTGTCCCTCAATTTAAGTTAGGAGTTGTTTTACAGAATAGTGACTTCCAGGGTTATCCTGACTCAGTTTTTGGAAGCCTGGCCTTAAGTTGGATTCTCTCCCACCTTCTGCTGCGTTCTCCGTGTGCTGGGAACTGTTTCCAGTCAGGAATTCATTTGTTAGGAGTGTTTGGCCTTACACCACATACTCACTCAGGGAGAAGTCCTTGGCACCTCTTCCAGCCACATCCAGGTTAGTGCAACAACCAGAAAAGCTGGGATTTCATTTTGCCTTCCAAGTGGAGTTGGGAGGGACCATCTGGATACGAGCGCGAAAAGTCCGCGAGAGATTTCTGGGCTCCTCTGCTCTGGGAATTTACTGGAAGTTGGGATCAAAGTTTCTATGGTATGAGCAAGTCCTGTTTCTAGCAGCCACATGGAATTCCCACTGGTGAGGTGCCAGTGGGATGTGTGTTAAAAAAAAGATGAGGATTGGCAATGTGAGTCAGCAAGAAGGAACAACTTTGTCATCCAAGGACATGAGCACAGAGTCTTGAAGAGTGGGACCAAGGACTTCAGGGTTTGGACTGTTTGTGTCATTATTAGGTATTATTTAATAATAATAACATATCTAATCACTTCTTGGAGGACAGGACAGTTGGCAGCAGTGACTCAATTAGCCAAAATTACGAGTGTTTCAAAACACCATCTGTTGCTGCTTTACCTCTAAGCAAGGAAAACAGAAACCCAATTTACATCCTGGCCTCTGCTGAGGACACACTGCTGGGCACAGACTCTGTGATTGAAAAGGAAATTGCTTCTTGCTGTTGCCATTCGTGTCTGTCTGGACCTCCTGCCTTCCTGTTCCACAGTGTCCAATGGATTCCTATGCTCCCGTCAGCTCCTGCATCCCTGCACTATGGAATCATTTATTTACTAAACCCAAATAAAAATAAAGGGCAAAAATGGTCCCAGATCTCACAGGCAACCACATCATATGGATGGGAAAGTACCCTGCTACTCCCACCTCAGAAATCTTTGGAATAAAAGGAAATCTATAAATTAAAGTTCCCATTCAAGACTAAAATCCCGCATTAAAAACATACAGGACACAACACGTGTCTTTTAACAGAAAGCAGTTAATGTGGCAAAGTGAAGCACTTGAAAATTAGGGAATGCCAGATTGATTGTTGCCATGGAGAAGTCCTTGAGAGCATTAATCACTGCCTGGAGAGCTGGGATGGAATAGTGTGTGGAAAATAAAGTGTGAGGCCACACACGGACCAGGGACGTGGAAACAAAGCATCCCCTCGCTGCTCATCAGACCCACACCGGCATCCTGGGCAGGGAGGAGGTGTCCTTGGGGTCATGTGTGAGACACTCTGCCAGTGATCAGCAAAGAGCTCCTGGGATAACGCTGCTTCCCTTTCCAAACACCGTGGTGAGCAGGGAGCAAAGGGCTGGCAAAGATCCACATGTGTCACAGGGATGGATTGCTCCATGGAAATGAAAGCTTTTTCAAAAGAGAATCAGAGAATCAGACAAGGGTTTGGGTTGGAAGAACCTTAAAGTCCATCTCATTCCACCCCCTGCCATGGGCAAGGACACCTCCCACTGTCCCAGGGATCCCAGCCTGGCCTTGGACACTGCCAGGGCTCCAGGGGCAGCCACAGCTTCTCTGGGAAATCCAGCCCAGCCCCTCCCCACCCTCCCAGCCAGCAATTCCTGCCCAATCTCCCCTCTGGCCCAGTGGGAAGCCATTCCCTGGGGCCTGTCCCTCCAGCCCTTGGCCCCAGTCCCTCTCCAGCTCTCCTGGAGCCCCTTCAGGCTCTGCCAGGGGCTCTGAGCTCTCCCTGGAGCCTTCCCTTCTCCAGGGGAACATTCCCAGCTCTCATTCCCAGCCTGGCTGCAGGGCAGAGGGGCTCCAGCCCTGGCAGCATCTCTGTGGCCTCCTTTGGATTTGCTCCAGCAGCTCCAGGTGCTCCTTGTGCTGAGGGTCCCACAGCTGGACACAGCACTCCAGGTGGGGTCACATAACCTGCATTTTAGGTGCCTGTCTCCATTTCCTTCTCCCTGCTTTGTTACTTGTTCCCCATTCCAAGTGATCAGAAAGGACCCAGCTCTTCCATCGCCCTTCGATGTGAGCATTGGCTGCCCTTTACTCATCACTCAGCTTTAATATTCCCAAATTTTATTAACCAGTTATTTACAAACTGCCAAATCAAACAGATTAGCGAGCAAGACTCAAAAACAAGACAAAAGATCCTGTGTTAGCCTCTCACTGAGTAAATAATCTGCTTGGGTCATGTTTAATTAATCAGTTTGCTGTTCCAGTGCTCCTGATCACCCTGGCAAATAACACCCAGCTCCGTGTCTTGCTTCCATTGCCTCTGCTCACACACAACCAGTTGACTGCAGGGTTTCTTCCAGACAGGAAAAGAGCAAATTTCACAGAGTAACTCCCTGGAAAAGTTGGATACCTGCCCACAAAAGCCTGAGACCACTGGGATGTGTGAGTGGAATAGTAGAGATAAAAGCTTTGCCCCAAATGGGATCAAACATGTGCAGGATCAAGCACTGCCCAGCACGAGGCCACAGCAGCTGCTGTGGGCAGAACATTCATTTTAAGTTGTTTTTTTCTATCTTCATAAGAATCTGATTAGGAAAATAATGTAGGCATATGTTTGGTTTTAATCTGTTGGACCTGTTGAAGCTGGAAACATCATGACCAGCAAATTTCAGGCCCCTGGTTTTGGGAATCATAAAATCCCAGAATGGTTTGATTTGGAAGGGATATTAAAGATCATCTTGTTTCACTCTCTACCATGGGCAGGGACACCTCCCACTGTCCCAGTGGCTCCAGCCTGGCCTTGGACACTGCCAGGGCTCCAGGGGCAGCCACAGCTTCTCTGGGAAACCCAGCCCAGCCCCTCCCCACCCTCCCAGCCAGCAATTCCTTCCTAAAATCACTACTTCAGCACAGATCAAGGTGTTCAACACAACCAACGAGACAGGACAGTTCCCTAATTCCCCCTGTTTCCATAGGATGCCCCCAGTCCTAAAGGAGCAGATGCTTGGCTTTTCCAAGCAGTGCAAGAGCCTGTTCCTTGCCCTGATCCCATGATATGCAGATCAGTTGATGGTTATGAAATCCTTGGCAGCTCCAGGTCTGGGAATTTAACACCAATGGAAGTCATGAGATAATCCTGGATCTAATTATTGGCTTCCTGGATTTACCTGTTCCTTGGGGTTTGTCCCAAAGCCTCGCAGATCTGTCCCATAAATTGAATTTCCCTTCCTTTAACACCCATCTTCTGCTACACCTCCTTCCAGGAGACTGAAAAGCTCCAATGTTTTCTCCTGGTGGAAGTTTTTAAGCTCTGCATTGAAATAATCCTTCAGGTTTTTTTTTCTTCAAGGCAGAAGCACTGAACTCCCTGACTCACTGTCAAGCTTTATTTGAACCACTGAGTCGTTTCCAGGGCTCTTATCCACACTGCACCTACCTCTGGAATACATTTTTGGGGTGGAATGTCATTACTGGTGTCACTCATGCTGCATTCAGAGGGAAATTCACCTCCTCAAATTAGTGGCTGTTCTCCTGAATTGTTTAATCTCCTCTTTAATTATTATGGCACTTTAACAAGGTAGCTGTCAGCCTCTTGGAAAATTCACTCTTGGAAAAGCAAACAGTGCCAATGGAGTAACCTGGATGGCAAATACAGGACTTTTCCCTGCTGATTCCCACAGACTGTGTCTTGTTTAAAGCTTCTATAATGAGCTAAAGGAAATACAGGAACATTTCAATTAAAGAAGCACGATGTCCCAGGGGAAACCTCTCCAAGAAAATTGTGTAAAGAAACAATCTGACTGCTCTCCAGTTTGGGTTTGGGTACATGAAATTAAGTTCTCCTGCAGAATAAAATATTTGCTGCCCTAGGCAATGGGTAGCAAAGTGATGTTGATCCATTTTCCTCCAACAAAGCCCAGGCCACTGGAGTTAAGCAAAGGTTTAAATTCCTCCCAGAGATCAACTATAAGACTGAGCCTTGCTCACTGGGCATGAATTTTCCTGTGGAAATGGAAGGACTTCAATGAATGAATATCCAGGATTGCTAAGAATTGCTCTTCCTTTTGAATAGTAAACTACCAATAATGATCTCCCAATCTGAAGAGTTCTGCACCCTTTCTAAGTGCCAGCCTGCATCACTGGGAGAGTTCAAAAAACATGTGGATGTGGCACTTGAGGACACAGAATCATAGAATCCTTAGGGCTGGAAGGGAGCTCTGGAGATCATCCACTGCTGGGTTGATGGTTGGACTGGATGATCTTGGAGTCTTTCCCAAACTCAACAATTCCATGATTCCAAAGTTCCATCCCACCCCACTTTTGAATTTCCCACTTAGTTTCTGAGCTGCTGTTTCACACTGTGTTGGACAACACCTTGGACAAGCTGGACAAGCTCCATTCTAGGAAAGAAAAAGTCCCTTTTAGTAACAGTGGAGGTGATGTCCCAACGTGTGAGGACTCCTCTCACGTCTGCTGGGAGGATTGGGGATGGGATTCGGGAAGTAGAAGGATTTTCTCATTAATATATAAAGAGACAAGTCACAGAGCAACATTCATTACAGAAGGGTGAAGGCTGTCAGGATTTATAGCCAAACACCCTGAATTTTTTCTAACCCACTCAGCCCTTTTGGTGGGGGACAATAAAGCCTTCTCCATCCTGTAGGACCTCTGAGCTTTCCTCCATGTGCTCCCTCAAGGAGATCCCACCTGGCACAGCAGAAAAGTAGTTTCTAATTTTTCCTTTCTCTTCTTGCTCTCCTGTGCCTTTTTCGTGGTGGCCACACCACCCGTGGGCTGAGGCTGAGAAGGGTTTCCATGTCCCTTGGGATGTGTCCAGGTCTCCATGGACAGCCAATCCCTCCAAAGCTGGATGGTTATTCCATGTTTCTGTGCAGCTCACCACGACCACGCTGCAGTTTCCCATCTGCCCACACTCCTGGCCTTGCTGGGGACTGAGGGAGCACAGAAAATGAACAGAAATATCCCATCAGAGTTTGCCAGAGAGGAATTCTGCAGTTCAGCCCCCCATAAAAATGAGGGAAGCAGGGAGGCATCTAATGAAAGAAGAAGTGAATATTCACTGAGGTGACTTCAAGGTCTGTCTCCCTCCTGACAGGGCAGAGAGGACAGCAAATGATCAAAACCCTGTGACTCAGGCACTGGGAAGAGGATGGAGCCACACTCTGTGAGTCCCCAGCCCTTGATGCTCCCAGCAGGAGGCCCTTGGATGTGTCCCAGATGCTGCTCCAGCCCAGCCAAGCTCTCTGATGAATAACTCCACAGGGGCCTGCTGGAGGGCATGGAACATCGATGGAAAACACGAAATCCTTTGGCTTTTGTAAGGAAGCAGCTGGAATTCCAGCTCCTGGCACTGTCCTGCTGCTCCTGGGTTTACAAGGGAAGTGGGAGCATGGACCAGCCCTGACAGGCAGCCCCTGCCTTCAGTGCTCAGCTGAATCCATGGATCTCTTCATGGCATCTGGTACAAGCTGCTGCAAACCTCCCCTTGGCAACTTATTTTTGGAGCACCTTGGTCCTTTCCCTCTGTTAACGAGGTAAATTCTGGGGGAAAAAAAAAATCCCAATATTCTAAGTATTGCCAGAAGCCCCTTAATTTGTATTTTATTTGTATTGAGGGATGGATGATGAGTGGTCTCTAAAGGTGGTTCAGGTTTTGGGGGCTGGAATGAAGCTTAATTTAAGAACAGAGGATCATTCCCCAGAGGGAGATTTGGGCTGTGTTTTCTGTGGAACAGGAACATCACCCAAATGCCCTCAGGTGCTCTCCAGTTTGCCTTTTTGGAGTGCTTGGGAATTTTGGGATTATTCACACAGTCATTGCTTGGAATTGCTCATATCAGGTGCTTCTTTTCTGGTCATTCAGTCAGTAATTAGGCTGAGCTCATCAGCTGAAAACCCAGAGAAGAAATATTTGGGAAAGAATTTTCATTGTTCCAAAGATTTAATATTCAGGCATTATAGACTTGAGTAAATTCTAATTGTATTCCTAATGCTACATTTAATAAATGGACCATGGAGAAGGAAAAGGAAAAAAAAAAGGGTTGTGAGCAGTGGGAGGAAAAACCAGGAAATGAGACCATGAATCAAATCTGGTCTTGGAGATGACAGTTGGGGTTGGCTACAAATCCCAGAGCTCACTGGCTGCTGATGTGAACCACACCAGATAAAAGCTTATCAACATAAATAATCACAGATTAATGTGACATTATGTTAATACAACCCTGCTGAAAAGGAAGGAATTCTGCCCTTGTTTATAACCAGGTCTTCAAATAAGTTTACAAAGCTCATTTAGAAGAGTTGGATGGCTGACATTAATTTGCCCTGCAGGATTTTACTTGTGCCAAGAGCACCAACAGCAGCAGGAGCTGAGACAGCAGGAATGTGCAGTCCTGCATGTGGGTCAGGGCAACCCTGAGCACACGTCCAGGCTGGGCAGAGAATGGATTGAGAGCAGCCCTGAGGAGAAGCACTTGGAGGGTTTTGGTGGATGAGAGGCTGGACATGCCCTGGTCATGTGGAATTGCATCCCAAAAACCCTCAGTGCCCTGGGCTGGTCCCACAGTGGGGCAGCAGGGGAGGGGAGGATCCTTCCCCTCTGCCCCCTCAGGTGAGACCCCACCTGCAGAGCTGCCTCTGGGTCTGGGAACAGCAGCAGGAGCCCCTGGAGCTGCTGGAGAGAGTCCAGAGGAGCCCCAGAGATGCTGCCAGGGCTGGAGCCCCTCTGCTCTGGAGCCAGGCTGGGAATGAGAGCTGGGAATGTTCCCCTGGAGAAGGGAAGGCTCCAGGGAGAGCTCAGAGCCCCTTGCAGAGCCTGAAGGGGCTCCAGGAGAGCTGGAGAGGGACTGGGGCCAAGGGCTGGAGGGACAGGCCCCAGGGAATGGCTTCCCACTGGGCCAGAGGGGAGATTGGGCAGGAATTGCTGGCTGGGAGGGTGGGGAGGGGCTGGGCTGGATTTCCCAGAGAAGCTGTGGCTGCCCCTGGAGCCCTGGCAGTGTCCAAGGGCAGGGTGGGATCCCTGGGACAGTGGGAGGTGTCCCTGCCCATGGCAGGGGTGGCACTGGATGAGCTTTGAAGTCCCTTCCATCCAACTCTTCCCTGACTGTGTGTTTGTGCTGAAGATCCACTATTCACTCCTCAAAAAATCTCCAAGCCTCTGTGTTCCATCCCACAGGGAAGGGACTCATTTCCATACTGTTGAGAACTTGCAGACTTTGCTGATGAGCAGCAACACAGGATCTCCCAAAGCCATTCCATGCTGAACATTTCCCAGGAAGAGAAAGTTGCCTCAGCACCTCACCAACCCACTCATTCCCTGGAATTTGGAAAGTCCTGAGCAAGAAAATCTCAAATTCAGCAGGAAGTTGTTGCTGGGCTCATTAGGATTTATTTGGGAATGTCTGGCCAAACGTTTTCTCTCTTCTCTCTTCCGTCCTTCCCTTCTCTTGGAGTGGAATTTATGTCAGGAAAAACTGAGTGTGGAGTGGTGGGAGAAATATTTCTGCCACTGAGGAACATGTTCAGCCAAGGACAGGCAGGATTGTGTTGGAACAAAGGATCAAGCATTTATAGCCTGGCCATAAAAATGGGCACCTGGAAAAGCACATGGCACCAGAAAAAGGGAATGCTTTTAAACTAATAATAGCAGCAGTAATAATAATAATGAAAATAATAACTAAATCTCTTTCTGCTTGTTTTCCAGATGCACCAAGGACTACCTGGAGTTCCCCAGTTTGAGATGGATTTCCTGCTTCCACAGCCAAAGTGGGCTCAGAGCAATCAAGACCAGAAGCCATTAAATAGCTGTGCCTGGGTTGCTACACTTTTATTTTACATCATCATCTTCCTCTTGGTACAAATGTATCTCCAGTAACCACTGGAGGGAACTGATAGAATTTCCTGCACCCCACAGACACCAACTCCTAAAAGAAGCACATTATTCATGTGAACACCTCAGTTGTTTGCAGTTTTACACAGCACAGCTTCTCTTCCCCTTTGCAAACTGCTCAGGAGCCTCCTGAGCTGGGCAGGAGGTGATTTGCCAGTGGTTAACAAATGACTCTTGGTCTGCAGATTTGTTTTCTAACTTGACCTTTTTTTTCATCCAGCAATGTCCTTGAGAGGTCTGAGAGTCCACAGAGAGGAGCTGCTGACATCCAGGTGGCTTTGGCCCGCAGCAAAGTCTTGCTTTTCCACCTATTAGAGGGGACCCATAAATTTTGGGGGGCCTCAGTCCTGCTCTTCCCACAGCAGCTGAACCTCACAGACACACCACAATGACCCAAAGCCATTCTGAGATGTCATTTTGCCCATTTGTCCCTTTGTTCCTCCCCTCCCTCTTGAAATCTTCCATGTTCTGTAATTTCCAGTCCTATAAAACCACAATAAAAACACCCCCAGGACACCCTGGCAGGAAATGGTTGTTGCTAAAACCTCAATTCCTAAATATAAATCTCTCTGTTGAGCAAGACAAAGAGTATTTTCACTGAAATTTGTATTAAAAGAGCTGCATCTGATTTGATGCTGGGCATTCCCAGTGACACCACGCCCTGAATAAATAAAATAAACACACTTTGACCCCCCTGAGAGACATTCCCAGTGGGAAAAAATAGGAAAAGCCAACCCTGTCATGGTTCTGAGTGTGAAGACAAATGCACAGCCCTTTCATTCCCCTATAAACACACATCTCCCAGGGTGTTGAATCCCTAAGAGTGGCCCCTCATAGAAAAAGAGCTTTAACATCCATAAAACCCACCACAAACATCCCATCCCTGAAAATATTCCCAGCAAATTATCTGGAAGCAAAGTGGCTCCAGCGGGATCTGAAGTTTGTATCCCAAATAAAACTGGCTGGAAAAATGGATCAAGGGCACGGGAGGAGCCCTGGGGATGGAGCCAAGGTGGTGTTTGCATCCACAAGGAAAAAACATGATTAGTAAGTAACTCTTGGAAAGGAAATCCCATTCCCAAGGGGGCAGCGCTACCGGGAATGCCATGCTGTGGGCGTGTGGCAAAGGGGGTGAGGAGCCCACCCCACAAACGCTGGAATTGTTGAGGCTGGAGAACCCCCCCGGTCGCTCCTCCCGGGATTCCCCTTTCCCGGGGGTGCCCGGGTAGGCCCATGTTTGCCAGGACTACATTACCCAGCGTGCCCCGCGCGAGCGCGCCGCCCCCGGCCCCGCCTCCCGCCGCGGAGCATCACGGGAATTGTAGTCCCCCAATCCTGCTCGTCACGTTCGTCCCGAAAAAGTTCCCGCGCCGTTCCGGCGCCCCAGCGGGGGCGGCGCCGTTTCCATGGCAACGCGTCCCGCGCGGCCAATGGGGAGGCGCGTTGTTAGGGCGCAGGCGAGCGGCGGGCCAATGAGGAGCGGCGTTGTTGCGGGGCGCGCTGGCAGCGCTGAGGGCGAGTCTCCTTGGGCCCGTCCGTCCGTCCGCCCGCGGGCCGAGATGGGCGGCGGCGGCAGCACCCGGCGCGTCACCTTCGAGACGGACGACAATGAGAACATCACCGTGGTCAAGGGCGTCAGGGTGAGCGCGGGGCCCGCCCGCGGCTCCCCGGGACCCGCCGGTGTGCTTCGGGCACGGCGCGGCGCGGCGCGGCCCCGGCTGCCCCACACCCCCCCTGGGCCTGGGCCTGGGCCTGGGCCTGGGCCTGGGCCTGGGCCTGCTCTTATCCCTTTCTCTCTTCCTGCCTTTTCCCCCGTCCCTTTTCTCTGTTCCTGTCCCTGTTGTTCTTCCTGTCCTGTTCCCTGTCCCTATTCCTTGTCTCTTTTCCCTGTTCCTGTCCCTGCCTCACTTCCCTGCGCTCTCTCCCGGTGATTCTCCCACTCTCGCTGTTCCCGTTGGGGCCAGGAGCAGCTCCCGGGAGCGATTCCAGCAGGAAAAGCTCCCTTCGCCTTTTGCCTTTCCCTGACCTCCACCGGCCGGAGCTCCTCCCTTTCCTGCTCCTGTTCCTGCTCCTTCCCATGGCCCGGCCCTTCCCTCCTGCCTTTCCCTGCTCAGCCTCGGCCCCACAAAGGTTTGGGTTGGAAGGGACATGAAACATCATCCAGCTCCAACACCAACCCCTCCCACTGTCCCAGTGGCCCCAGCCTGGCCTTGGACACTGCCAGGGCTCCAGGGGCAGCCACAGCTTCTCTGGGAAATCCAGCCCAGCCCCTCCCCCCCCTCCCAGCCAGCAATTCCTGCCCAATCTCCCCTCTGGCCCAGTGGGAAGCCATTCCCTGGGGCCTGGCCCTCCAGCCCCACTCCCTCTCCAGCTCCCAATCCCTTCAGCTCCCAGGGGATCCCCACTNGCCTTGGACACTGCCAGGGATCCAGGGGCAGCCATAGCTCCAGGGGTGGTGGCAGGGACCCAGGGATTTCCCCTCTTTGATCTCCCATGAGCCAGAACAGAACTTGGGGAATTCTTTCTCAGTGAAGCTGTGGCTGCCCCTGGAACCCTGGCAGTGTCCAAGGCCAGGCTGGAGCCACTGGGAGGTGTTTGGAGTTGGAACTGGATGATCCTTAAGGTCCCTTCCCACCCAGCCCAGCGTGGGATTCCAAGGCACGAGTTGCAAACCAGAAGCTTTTCTGTTGTTCCTTCTCTAATTCCAGGGTTTTTTATCCATGAGCTCCCCCAGGCCTGACCCTGGACATTGCTCTGAGTGACCCTCTTTGATTTGGGGACACAATTTCTGGGCCAACATTCACAATTAGAGGTTTCACTCCCCTTTTTGTCACCACTTGTGTGGCACAAGGCCTTTGAGGGCTTTCCTGTGTTGAAATTCCCCCCTGGGGTGAAAGAATCCCCCCTGGGATGAAATAGTTCCCCCTAGGATGAAAGAATTCCCCCTGGGATGAAATAGTTCCCCCTGGGATAGTTGCTCTGCCCCTGCCCAGTGCTGAATTTCTCCAAACATCTGGGGCCCAAAGGCTCCTGAATTCCCAACACCCACCCCAGGGGGGTTATTTCCTTTCCCCTTCCCCGGATCCCACATTTCCCCCCCATCCCTTCCTCCCGTGCTGCCACAATCCCCTTGTTCCCTGGAACCCCTGGGAGCTCTGCCCTCAGGAACAAGGGGCAGCCGAGTTGATTTTGCAGTGATTTCAGCAAAAGTTGCTTTTAGCCCAGTTGATTTCAGCAGCTGCCAGGTGTCTTTGTGGATTTGATGTGGTTTGACCCCATTTTTTGGGGAATAAAGAGTGACTGTGGCCTTGTGTTTTCCAGCTCTCTGAGAGCCTCATCGAGCGGATGAAGGAACCTTCCCCCTCCAGCGGGAGACAGCCCAGAGCCTCAGCTGCAGGTTTGTGTCACTGCACAGGGGGCAGAGGAACACACAGAGCCTGGGCTCCTGCAGGGAGACATTTTAAGGAGAAATCCTCAGGTTTTTGTAACTTTTAGAACACAGCACGTTACAGTTCTGTGAACAGACTTGGTTGTAACAATTTCATTCATTAATTCCCCCTGGGGTGAAAGAGTTCCCCCTGGGATGAAATAATTCCTCCTGGGATGAAATTCCCCCCAGGGTGAAATAATTCCCCCTGGGATGGAATAATTCCCCCTGGGGTGAAATTCCCCCTGAGACAGTATGAAAGTCCCCCTGGGAGTAAGTCTGAAGTCACCTGAGCTTGTTTGGAGAGAACTCCAGCTTTCTTTGGGAAAGGCTGACACTGTTTTGAGAAGGAGCCTGCCTTGCTTTGGAAACAGGGCTCAAACCCAGGGTTTGTTCTGGTGAGAGAAACTTGGTTTTTCCTGAGAGAAGAACTTGTTGTTGTGTGAGAAACTCACTGTGTGAAGCAGAGTTGTTTGGAGGGCATTTTTCTTGGTTCTGACCAAGCCCCATTGCAGGGTGTTCCCTCTTGGCTGCAGCTGTGAGGGGGGTTGACATTCCCTTTGGCCTCGTTTTTGGAAAGGGTTTTGTCAGGTTTGGGAGGAGAGAAGTTTCTCTTTGTTTCCTTCTGGCTGCTTCTGACACTTATTTTTCCTCAATTTTTAAGAGACCAAGCAAACATCCAAACACAGCTTGGGTTCTGAAGTGAGACTCCTCTCTTAATCTTTGTATCCCAAAATCCCAGAATGGTCTGGGCTGGAAGGGCCCTTAAGGATCATCTCATTCCAGCCCCTGCCAAGGGCAGGGAATCTTCTTGGGTTTTAATTTCTTTAACTAAAAAACCTTTTCCTCAAACCCCTGTGTTTGACTGTGGTGAGAAATCCTTCTGGATCAAGGGTTTCTAGGAGATCAGACTTGTCCTGCCTTCACTGGGGAGTTGGCTTTTCATCCTGGAGCCTGGATTCTGGGAATGCTCTGATTTGGGGCTGAGGTGAAGGCTGGGATCCCCCAGGAATTCTCTGGGAATTCCCATTATTGCTCCTCTTGAGCTTCTCTTTGTGTGGGGGAAAATTGAGTTTTGGGTTTTCATTTTCTGGTTGTTTTTATTGAAAGATTTGGAGCAAGTCCAGAGGGGATAGAGAGTGATTCCTGTGGGGAAAATGCTGGGAATGTTGCCCTGGAGAAGGGAAGGATCCAAAGGGAGCTCAGAGCCCCTTGCAGAGCCTGAAGGGGCTCCAGGAGAGCTGGAGAGGGACTGGGGCCAAGGGCTGGAGGGACAGGCCCCAGGGAATGGCTTCCCACTGGGACAGAGGGGAGATTGGGCAGGAATTGCTGGCTGGGAAGGTGGGGAGGGGCTGGGCTGGGTTTCCCAGAGAAGCTGTGGCTGCCCCTGGAGCCCTGGCAGTGTCCAAGGGCAGGCTGGGATCCCTGGGACAGTGGGAGGTGTCCTTGGGGTTGGAACTGGATGATCTTTGAGGTCCCTTCCATCCCAAACCTCTCTGGGGTTCCATGAATTACTTGAGCATTCCCAAGCCTGGAAAACCTTGTGGGTAATTTTGCTTGAAGAAGGAGTGGTTTTGGTGTAGTGCTGCTTTTTTTCCAGACAAATAACACTTGCTAAAAATGAACCAAGATGTCCAGTGGGAGAAACCTTAGAGCTGTGAAACCCAACCCTTTCTCCCAGCCCAGACTGGGAGAGCTTTGGGGTGGGGGGAAACAATGAATTTAGTTACAGGAAAGAACATGGGTCTTGCTGGTTGCCAACAATGATGAATTTATTGCCTTCACTTTGGAGTCAGAAAATGAAATTACAGCCACTTCCACTGAAACCTGACATCTAAATACAACCTCTTCAAGCATCTAGGCTTGCCTGGATCCCTTTCCTGCCTCCTGAGGAATATTAAATGCCCTGAAATCTTGAACAAGTGTAAAATCTTTCAAGTCTGTCTGCAATTCCTAAAGAAATATTGATGGGAAGTAATTTGGGCAGACAAAGGGTTTAATTCCTCTTTGCTTGGTGGGGATTGGAAAAGCCAATAGTTTATTATGGAAAAAAAAATAAGAAATGCTCAAATCATCAAATGTCTCAAGACCTCAGAGAGACTTTTTGGGCCCTTTGGCAGAAACAGATTCTAGTGAGGACACAGAGGATTGTTCTCCTTTGTTAATTCTGTTTTTTATTGTTAATTTACTGTAAGAAAATAAGAACCTTTGTAGTAAAATTCTATGTGTTGTGTAGGAAAATGGGCACCTCAGGAATTAGTTCCACCTTGGATGTTCCAGGGGTTGGTTTTCATGGATTTATGTCTTTTTTTGGGGGTTGATTTCTGTCTTTTGATGGATTTTTCTGTGTCCCAAGAAAACTTGGCTGAGGCAGAAACACCCAAGGAAATGTTGTTGGGATGTCCGGGAGTGAGAAGGATTAGGATCCAGCTGGACAAACAACCAGGAATTTTGAGAAGAGTTGGTGGGAAAGAGGGAAAAGTTGGTGGAAAGAAGGAAAAAAACTGGAGGAAAGAGGGGAAGAGTTTGTGGGAAGAGTTGGTGGAAAGAGGGGAAGAGTTGGTGGAAAGGAGGGAACAGTTTTGGTGGAAAGGGGGAAAAATTGGTGGAAAGAAGGAAAACTTGTATTAATTGCTCATCCACCTTTTTGTGGCAAGAACTTTTATTTCTCTGCAGCAAGTGGAAGCTGAGGTAAAATGACATTTGTGATGTTAGTTTGGAGAATTGTTCTTGGTTTTAGGAACAGGGAAGTGTCCAGCCTGGGACAGTGGGAGGAGTCCCTGCCCAGGGAATGGGTTGGATTGGAATTCTCACTCTGCCTTTGTTTAATTGCTCTTTGGGTGCTGAGACATCCCAGGGAAGGAGACATTTGGAACTGGAGGTACCACAGCAAGGAAAGGCCAAAGGTGCTGCAGCTTCTGATGCAAAGGTCGTGTTTTTACCCTATAAATCTGAGGTTCCACCTCATCTCATCTCCAGGGCTCCTGTCTATTGTGAGCTGAGCCCTCCACAAACACCCTAAGGAGCAGCTTCTAAATTGGACTGGAATATATTGAAATGCACTCCAAGGAAAGCCCTTTGTGTTCACATGAACCTGGAGCTTGACAGGAGGAATTTCAGTTTGATTAAAGGAGTTTTTTGTAAGGAGGGTGGAGAGGGGCTGGACTGGATTTCCCAGAGAAGCTGTGGCTGCCCCTGGAGCCCTGGCAGTGTCCAAGGCCAGGCTGGAGCCCCCTGGGACAGTGGGAGGTGTCCCTGCCCATGGGATGGGATGAGCTTGGAGGTCTCTCCCAACCAAACCCTGCTGGGAGAAATCCCAAGTATCCCCTGGGTGTTGTCAGGTTCCACACTGGATGGATTTCCAAGCTTTTCATTTCACAGCTGGGAGAGAACTTGGGATATTCCCACTGAACTTGGGAGGAGGAGCAGTGGCTGTGCCAGGGCCTGTCCTGGTCCTTTTCCAGCTGATTTCTGAGGGTGGAGCCTTTGCAGAGGAGCAGAATTGAGTTTTCGTGGAGTCTTCCTTTCCAAGGGTCACTTTTTGTCTCCATCTCTTCTTAGAAACAGTCATTTTTAGGTTCCACATTCCAAGTCTCTGCTGGATTTGGTGGAATGCCATTCCATGCTTTTCTCCTCCAGGGATTTCCTGGGTGCAGACATTGGCTCCCAAAAATCTTTTGGAATAGTTCTGTGGCCCATTGTAAAGCAAATCTTGCTGGTGTTTCACAAGAAAATCCCAAGTATTTCCTGGAGTTGAGAGTCCCAACCTGCTTTTCCATGTGGGAGCACAAGATTTGTGTGTGTTAAAACAGAATATTCCAGGATTTAGCAGGAAAATCACGTTGGAAAACAACTGTTGGTGGCTGGGGTGGGATTCTGGTGGTAATTTCTCATAAACCCAACCCAGAAACTCTAAAAACACCAAGGAAAAATTAACCTAGGAAAAAGCTCATGGAGCCCTTTGCAAATTGAATTTTGAGGGCTAAATATTTATGAATTTATGCCTGGAATTGATGCCAGTGCCTTTTACTGCTTCTGAGTATTATATTAATTATTATATTTTTATTATACTATTAATTCTGTGGGGGTTTTATATTAAAATTAGTCAAATCTATTTGCTGACTTTTTTTTTTCCTTAATATTTTCATGGTTTTGGTTACATCTTCCATTAGAAATCAGAATTGGATGGAAGAAAGTGCCTGTTTTGGACACTTTTGTCAGGAATCTCTCGGGATATTCTGTGTTCAGATAAAACCCTTTGTCCTTCAGGGACCTTCCTGGGATTACAGGTCAAACAGACCAAGATAAAGGGCTTTGTCATTTAGGGAATTACTGGAATACAACTCATTTGGAGCAGTTGGAATGATTTTTCTTTCTTATCTCCAAGAGTAAACCCCAAAATATCAATATTTTCAATGAAAGAAACCCAGTGACCAAAGGAGAGCAGCTGAATTTCTCTTGGAAATTGTCCTTGTGCTGGAAGACAAGAAATATCCTTCCCCAAATTTCAAGTAGCAGGAAGTTTAAGGGCATTATTTTCTTTGCATTATGGAAAAATTCCCCTTGTTTGGGGTAAATTGGCTTCAGCAGCACAAGACCCCCAAGTAATCCAAGCTTTTCCTGGGAAATGCTGCTCCCATTTTTCCTCCCATCCCACTTTCCACGTGGACTGAACTCCTTGGCTTCCAATTTTCGCAATGGTAAAATCCATTATTATGGTAAAATCAATTATTAAATCTTGAGGAACAACCAGACTGAAAATTGCAGGTTTGGAATATTCCAACCTTTGGGTTGAAACCTAAATTTTAAAAGTAGAGAAAGGACATTCCTTCCCTTTTTTTCTTGTTTTTTCCAAGTTTTTTTCCACAGAGCTGCTTCTCATGTTTTGCTCCATTAATTGTGGTTGATTTCATGTTAATTAATCACCTAAATAACAATTCAAGGCACTCTTTTAAGGGCTGAGAGGTGGAGGTTCATCCCACCTGGTTCTCCTTAATCTCTGGAATTTTCTATGAAGGAATTGGGGTTTTTTTTGCCATTTTCTGGATTTCTTCTTTTTATTTTTGGTGAGGAATCACCTTATCCAGAGAGAAAGGGCTCAATTATCCCTGATGCCACTAATTGACACTTCTCCACAAGGGGAGACAGCAGATCTCATTAAAAATGTAGGTGTTGGATTAATGTTGCTGTGGCATTTTTAAGTGTTTTCAGCCTTTTTGTATCATTTCTGAATAATGAGAACAGTCACAAACATCATCTTGTCTTTTATTGTTTACAACCTGTTTTCACTTGTGAAAAGCAGCATTTCCAGGTTGATGATTAAATATTAAACTGGTTTTCCTGGAGTTGGAGAAGGACTTGTTCTGATGCTTTGAAGTCTCCTCTACTTTCTTTTACAGCAAGAAATAAATGAAATTATCACTTTATATGGAGATAGTGACCTTTTCTTTTTCCTGACTCTTCAGCTCCTACTGGAAATGTTTAATCCCTTTCAGCTTCAGTGCCTGGTTGTGAAGTGGCTTTGACTGTCCAGTGTGGAAGTTTGAGGGGTTGGTTTATCTTTCCATGCAGCTCCAGCCCTGAGGAATCTGTTGGATGGGATCACTCAGGGCTGGATGAGTTCCCTTGGGCTGAACCCCTTTTTTCTTCCATTGCCTGGAAAGACAAACCTTCCCTCCTTGTTTTTGTCAGTGTCACTCCATTATTGACTCTTAGCTCATTTCTTTTTCTCTTCCTCCTTTCCTGGCATAACTTTGGAATTCATTAACCCCTTTTCCCCCCACTCCAGGGTGGATGTCTCAAGGATAATTAATTAATTTGCATGTTTTCTCACCTGGGGTGGTGACAAGGCCACTTTGCTGTGACCACTGAGCAGGTTCTACATCACAGCTCATCTTCCTTTTGTCCAACTGGTTCCCCAAGGGACAGTCACGCCCCCTGAGTCCTGCAAAGCATCACCAACCTGATGGCTCAACCTGGTGGATCTGCTGCAGGAGGGGCACAAATCCCTTCTCCATTACTCTTGTCTTTTCCTGCTGTTTGCCTCTCTGAGGCCCCTACATTTCCCCTTCCACCTTGTCAGTGGATTCTGGATTATTCCTTGTCAGTGTTTTGAAGGTTCTGGATTATTCTTTCCATCTTCCTCCTCCTCCTGGATTTCTGGAGTTGTTTAGGTTGGAAAAGACCCTTAAGATCCCAGAGTGGTTTGGGTTGGAAGGGACCTCCAAGCTCATCCAATTCCATAGGCAGGGACACTTCCCACTGTCCCAGGGATCCCAGCCTGCCCTTGGACACTGCCAGGGCTCCAGGGGCAGCCACAGCTTCTCTGGGAAATCCAGCCCAGCCCCTCCCCACCCTCCCAGCCAGCAATTCCTGCCCAATCTCCCCTCTGGCCCAGCGGGAAGCCATTCCCTGGGGCCTGTCCCTCCAGCCCTTGGCCCCAGTCCCTCTCCAGGTCTCCTGGAGCCCCTTTAGGCTCTGGGAGGAAGATTATTCCAACTGTAGAAAGGCAGAGCCAGGGGAATCATGGAGAATTGAAGGCCATGAGCTCAAACCCTGAGGGATTTGGGAGAGCTGGGATCAATGTGAGCGAGAGAGAGTTGGCAATTCTTTGCAGTTGGTGGTTGGGGTGGTTTCTAACTGAAGCTGTTTCAGTGAGTCAGCCCTTTGTCTTGACTGTTCTGTGCAGAAAGGCAGAATTATTTCCCTGCCCTCTGCCCTGTTTGTTGAAATCCATCTGCTGAAAGAATTGAGAGGTGATTTTGTCCCAAGAAGATTAAAAAGATCCCAAGGAATTTCCTTGTCCTGGCAGCAAAAATGGCTTTACAATAAACTTGTGAACCAGAAAGATCAGGAACTGCACAACTTCAATTGTCCTGAAAGGACACCACGTGCTTAATCCCCACCAAATCCTTCTTAGCATTGCTTACAATGTGATTATTTTTTTTTTTTGATGTGGAATTACAGAATCCTGATGCTTTTATCCAGGGAAAGCCTTGCAGTGTGTGTGTGGAAGAGGGATGAAATGGCCATTCCCAACTGGAGGGTCCAGTCCCAGGCAGGGAGAGACTTGGGAAGGTGTGTGACACTTGGGGTTCATTAGTTTTTATTAATTATTTCCAATTCACAAGTTCTGTTAGAGCCTCCCAGCATTTTTTCCAGGAATTCCTGGAGAAAGTCAAAATGAGGGGAATTTTTGTTAACTGGCTTTTTAAATTCACATTTTAGTGAGAAATGACTTATGGCTGTCACAGGTTCCAAGATCCATTGCCCACATTACCTCTCTTCCCAATATCCCTGTTTCTGTCACCTGTCACATGGAATTTAACCCTCTAAACCAGGATTTTTAACCTTCTAAACCAAGATATTTAACCCTTTAAACAAAGATGTTTAAGCCTTTAAACCAGGATTTGTAACCCCCTAAACCAGGCTATTTAATCCTCTAAACCAGTATTTTTAACCCTCTAAACCAAGGGGTTTAACCCTCTAAACCAGGATATTTAACCCTCTAAACCAGGATATTTGACCCTTTGAACCAGGCTATTTAACCCTCTAAACCAGGATTTTTAACCCTCTAAAACAGATTATTTTACCCTCTAAACCAAGATTTTTAACCCTCTAAACCAGGATGTTTAACTCTCTAAACCAGGATTTTTAACCCTCTAAACTAAGATAATTAAACCTCTAAACCAGGGGTTTTAACCCTCTAAACCAGGATTATTAACCCTCTAAACTAGGATTTTTAACCCTCTAAACCAGGTTATTTAACCCTCCAAACCAGGATATTTCTGCTGTGTCCACATTTTTGGGAATGAGCAGGACACTTGTTCAGGTGCAAAGCTCAGAAGTGAGTTGTTTTTGAATATCCTGCTTTCCCTTGGGATTTCTCCCTCCCAATTCCCTTGGGATTTGCTGCTAAAGCTCCAACCCTAATGGGATGGTGAAAGGAAAATGTTCCAACTCTAAGAGGAACTGACTTTGTTTTATCACTTGTGGATCAACGGATTGATCCCCACATTTCCAGTGTAAAACAGGGAAGGTAATAAATGCAGTAAACTCAAATATGAAATATTTCTGAATGATGCCCAGTTAATTGCACTGAGTTTGGATTTAATTACCAATATTTAACATTTCATATAAATTTTTGTCCTTGGAGGCATCATTTCTGTTTGTACTGAATTCAGGATTGGAGCAAGTGCCTGGAATTGGGAATTTCAGGGGAAAAGTTGCTTGATGAATTTGTATGAGCCTGGAAATAGAGTTTATTCTTGAGAATGCTCTTTAAAAATAATAATTAAATCCCCCCCCAGCACTTAGAATGCTGGGCTTTAAACCATGTAAGTAATTTTTTTAGGGTTTTCGTTTTAGGAGGTTTTTTTGATGGACTGAGGGGATGATCCATTATTCTTCCACTGGCTGCAAACCTCTTTTGGATTTTTTTATTTAAAGATGGGTTTGAAAACCACTAAATTTTAAAAAGAACTGTGAGGCAGCAATTCTGCTGCACTCAGTGACATTTCCTTGTTTTCTCCTGAATTCTGGTCCCAGCAAATGTTTGGAAAACCAATAATTAAGGAAGGAAGAGCAGATTGAATGGGCTCCTTCCCTCACCCCCTGCCCAGAGCACACGAAATAAATAAATTTATTACTAAATAAATGTCCTGCAGCTTTAATCAACACCAAAATCAAACTTGGATTTCCAAACTAGAAATCTTCCTGTTTCCTTTGGTGTGCAGGGAATATTTGTGTGGTTTTATGGAGAATTCCTGGAGATGGACAATCCCACGTGGATTTATTGGGGCATCTTAACCTGGAGCTCAAATTCAGGGCTTGAATATTCTGTATTTGTGTTACTCCTTCTCTGCCCCTCATCCCTCTTCCTTCTCATGTTGGAACAATTCCAGAGGAGGCCAAGAATTTGCTGATGGGACTTGCCCCTCCTATGTGGAGACAGGCTGAGGATGTTGGGAATGTTGGGCCTGGAAAAGAGAAGGTTGTGTGGAGAGCAAGGGGGCTGGGAGGGATTGTGCATCTGGACCTGCAGTGACAGGACAAGGGGGACAAACGGAGAGAGGGGAAACTGGGGGGAGATTGGGGAGGGATCCCTGGCTGGGAGGGTGGGGAGGGGCTGG